>JAPTYQ010125403.1:0-15827 GCA_029814465.1 Ostorhinchus cyanosoma | reverse complement strand
TGGGGGGGGAGTCATAAACACATGGAATACAGCATGAAATAAAAATACTAAAGATACTGAGCGATAAAGGACCCTGAATGGGGGACGTAGAGATGTACGGTTTGAAAGATGAAATTGCACTGATATGTGAATGTGAGCATATCATGTGAGAGCTTTGGAACTAGAGAGGGAGAGAAAGCGAGATGTGAGGAAAGCGAGGCATGTGACCAGACCGTGACCCTGCACTACAGGGTTTCCCTGGAGGGCTTTGTTAATGTGGCACAGCTACAGCACAACAGAGAAACTCATTGGGCCAGCTTTTCACCACCTGCTGTGTGTGCAGTGGTGGGGGGGATCTGTGTGTGGCTGTAAGTGCCTCTGATGGTACATATATATTCAGTATGGTTGTTTCACTCCCAAGCAGTGTGTTCTTTTGGTGTGTCTGTGTGTCCTCTGTGTCAAGGCTGTGTGACTCTCACAGGGCTGCCAATCCTGATCACTGTCACTTCATAATAGGGGCCTTGGGCCATCCATCTGGCCCTGTGAGTGCGTATGCGTTATTTGTCTGTATTGTAATACTGCAAACCTCTTTTTGTCCCCAGAGTCAGAGAATCAGTTTTGTCACATTTGCTTGTTGTAATAGAGCACAGCATAGGTTATTAGCAATAGTGGTTTGTGATTATTAGCCATTTAACAATATTCTGCGTTTTTACAGTTATCAGTATCATTTTATTAATAATTTTTTAAGGGCTGCATTGGTACTGATACACCTTCCTGTCTCTGAACTCACCAGTGTTTAGTCTTAAACTGGGTCACATCCATAGCATTATTTGATTATCTTGGATATACATCACAAATAAAGAATGTTTATTATTAATATAACTTTCCTTTACTGTCAATCCATTTCACAGAGAAAATAATTGTAAATATTGTTACTCTATCTGTCTATCTGTCTCTCTCTCTCTCTCTCTCTCTCTCCCTCTCTCTCTCTCCCTCTCTCCCTCTCTCTCTTGCTCTCTCTCTCTCTATTTATATATATATATATATATATATATGTGTGTGTGTGTGTTTTCCTTATTGCTAATTATCACTATTGGTCGTAGAAAGAAGCATATTGGTTAACCCCTACTTAACCTCCTTGCTATAAGGTACTGTCCTCCCAGTACTCACACCATTTGTGTCTGTGTCTCCCCAGCTGCTTCCTCCATCAGCAGTGAATCCTCTCCAGTGTCCTCCCCAGCCACCAACCACAGCTCTCCAGTCAGTACACCCAAGAGGGGTCCCCTCGGTCCAGGACCTGTCCTGGTTCCCTCAGCAGGCCACAGCGTGCCAAACACTCCACCCGTAGTAACCATTGCTCCAACCAAGACCAGCAACGGCCTCTGGAGGAGCGAGAGTCGACAGGTAAAAACACATTGAAACTATAGTGTTTGAGTATTATTTAGAATACATACTGTCCTTGAGCTGGCTTTGCTCTTTGTTGTTTCCCAGATTTCTCTGGATTTATCTTTGCTTTTTTCTATGTAATTTTTTTAGCTGGTAAAGAAACGCTGATTTTGTCATTCTTCAGTTTGCCTACTAACACAAACTCACATAGAAGCTCTCAAGGGATTATAGGATTCTGTTGCTGGCCTGTACCCATAATGTGGTAGTATGTATTTGACATATGTGCAAGTGACATACGTAGCTGGCGGGGCCTATGAATGTCTGCGTCCCCTTAAACCTCCCCCATAGTTCTATGTGTTAAACAATGCCAGCTGCCATTGGGATGTTGAGGTGACAGCCTCAACGGCAACTAACATCTGTGCCCCTCTGACCCCCCCCTTCTATGGAGCCTTCTTGCCCTTGGACCAGCCCCTCCCAAGTCCCCAGTCTTTAGCCTCTCATCCCACCCACCCCAACCCCGACCTCACCCTCTTCACTCGAGCAGTCAAGTGCATCCTCTGCCTCGTCACCCCAGCACCCGCACTCTGTTACTTAGTAGCGAGAGAGAAAGAGGGAGAGAGGGAGAGCTGCTTGCTTTGATAAGGAGTGGATTATGGATTATGGCCTTGCTTTAAGCCTTCTTATCTCAGCTCAGGGCTAATGGTCGAGGCCAAGCGCACGGTTATGAACAGCACTACCCAACATGCGGAAACTCTGAGACACTTTGACGGTTCCCTGGAGACAGAGAGAGGGGGGAGAGTAGAAGGGGAGAAAGGGGGTCAACCAACCAGCTATGTATGGGACTCCCCCCTTTGACTCTCACCCTCAGTCACTAGAGCTTTTATGAAATGACCCTTCTGTGGTCCGAGGGGCAGGAGAGACAAAGGAGTGTTCCCAATGTCATAGCAATTTTCTTAGCATGAGAACACAAATAAACCTACAGTAGCGCCTTCCTCCTGCTACACATTGCTACATATTGTAGCTAATCCTCTGTGTCTGTCTGTGTGTCTGTATATAATGTCAAGCTGGAATTGTAAAGGTCGTGTCACTGGGTCTGTGGTGCTTCCAGCAGCTTAGGGCCAACCAGCCGAACAATGAGGAGGTTAAGGGAGGTGATGTGGACAGGGGTTTGTGATGGTAAGGGGTGGGGGTTAGGTAGACAACAGAGGGGATGCATCACCAAAACTGCCGTCATAGCATCTCCCACATTTCTGCAGTGCAGCTTCAGCAAGCACATATAACTGTGTGGTCATAAACAGCCACAGCATCATAGAGGACACATAGATGTATACAGCATCAAAAACATCTCGTACACACAGATCACACTATCTGGATTTTTATTCACTGACTGTGACTGATTAGGAAAGGTGGATGAATGGAACTGTTTATCAAAGCTACCAGTTAGTAGGATTTCACTTCACTGATTTGACCTTTCACTTATTCTCTTAACAGTGCAATCATGAGAGTGTATTAATTCCATATATGTGCTGTGCCATGATATCAGAGGTAGTATTTTTCATAATGGGAGGGTTTTACAGAACAGAATGTTGAGAGGCATGGGCAGAAAAAGGCCAACAAGCAGCAAATAAGACAGAGGGAAAAAATCTAACAGGGAGAAAAGAAATGCATAATAATACTTATATACAGAGGCTACAGTCCTTTCTATTGTATCTCCTGTAGAGCAACCAACAAAAGCTTGTTTGTTGCTGTGTGCACATGTGCATGCCCTGCTTTTTGTGTGTTAGGAAGGGTTGATTAGTGTCTCTCTGGCTGAGATACGAGACTGTCTTTCAGAGGGAGGTGATAGGCAATGCAGTGAAGGAGGGAGGGCTTGGTGCGTTGGCATTTTGCTTTAATGACTGCAGGAGTCTGCTCCCACTGCTGCCTGTAATTGCTTTTTAATTGGCAATTTGGATTCATGGCTCCATCTGAGAGGCGTAAACGAGCGCTCTACAATGCGCGGGGTCTCCCACCCTTACTGGGGGTTACAGGGGCCTAGCTCACACAGTGGAAGATGGCTGTTAATGGATGTGTCTTTGAGTCTGAGTGCTTGTATTTGTGCTCTGTAGTGTGTGCATATGGCAGGTTAATGGTGAATAGTGTGTATTTGAGAATACAAGGCTGTGTTTTGGGGCAAGGTGAAAGGCCAAAATACGATGGCTGGTTGGATGTGTAGGTGCCTTTGTACCTAAGGCACTTCTCTAATGGGTATGGAAGGTTCTGTCTGTGTTGCAAGCTTTTTCAAGCTTTTGACCTGTTATGCCAACACCATTGCATGATTTTATACAAGTTTGTATGCATCCACTGACTGACAAATATAAACAGGTTGTAAGCTGAGAAGAACATCTGTGTACTTTCTAATTAAGAGCATCCTGCTGTCCCTTTTGTTCACTATTTGACATGTGAGAAGCAATGAATGAAATATAAAATCAGAAAGTTGATATCAGTAAGCTGCAAATTTGTAGCAACATCACAATACTTTGCAATCTTGTTCCCACTTTTCATGAAAAGATATCTGGGAAATATGTTCATTAAAGATACATTTTAATATAGGTGAATTATAGAGGCAGACCATAAAAGTTACAATTGATAGCTGAGTCAAAAACATGATTATATAACCAGATAAACATGTGTATGGGGCTGTAAACCTGCATATGTTGTACACTTTAAATACCAGTTCTGCCCACACTAAGTAGTCACTAGATATTTTTTTATTTTACCATACTTATGTGTTTGGATCTTGATATTAGATTAGTGACTGCATTTCACATCTAACGTAGGAAACGGATTAATAAAAAAAATATTAATTTTTAATTAAAAATGGTAGCGGGATTTCATCAGTGATGTTAGCCAAGCAGTTATGATAGCTGTGCTGAATGTGTTTGCCGTCCATATGATTACAGGAATTTTTGAAAGCAGTTAAATGAGAGGCACTGTTCCTTGATTAATATATGTTATTGCAGGTAAATTGCAACAGGAACAGAAATATATGTACAGTATGTGTTCATGACTAAATCTGAAGATGGTGTATTAAGAAAAAAAGAAATGTTAAGCCCTCTTGCTTGTGACAGATAACACTAGGCATTTATAAAGAGTCTGAACAAGCACACTTAAAAGTATTGGGTATTGTTGGATAGCAAAGATGAAGAGAAAGAAGTCTTTCAAATCTGAATTAACAGAGGGTCCTGGCATTTTGTTGTTCCACAGTACCTATTTAATATTTATCTCTTTTGATGTGCCTGAAATCGAGTATCCACATTCTTCCTGTGCTCTTACAGCTTTGAAAAAAATTAGTTAGCTGTACTGTTAAGCAAAGTACAACAAATAACAATGAGCAAATCTTAATGGTACCAGGTGGTGGTGGAGGGGGGTGGTCTTAAAAAAACAAAGGGATATGTGGGGAGTCTAAACATTAAGGGCATTTAAGATTGGATTTAACACATAAGTGTCAGCATGGGTCAGTGGCTGTAGAACAGGATGTGGAGGTAATGGCTCACTAAATGGGATTTGTTTTATCAGCGGCAATAGTGAGAGACAGTAGTGCTGCTGTAAGGTCTCTTTCTAATCCCAGAGAGCACAGAGGTTAATTTAGTGGGGCAAGAATGGTCTTCTCCTCTCCCTCCTCCTTTATGTCTTCATCTCTGCTCCCTTTTCCCTCTATTTTTTCGCATCACTTGTTCCATTGCCACCTTCAACTTAAAGTCTCATTTTGATATCTTTTGCTCCTTTCAAAAAATCCTCCTCAATCGCTCCATAAACAATTTCCTCGTGCAACGTACAAGTGTTGTAAGTTTCTTCATTTCGTGAGCACATTTGTAGGCAGGGGGAAACCAAAGCTTCAGAAAATGCACTCCCACTCCCACAGCAGGATGTCTTTGTAGCTCTCAAACGGTGTATGTGCCTGCTGAGTGTGTGTGTGTGTGTTTGTTGTGGGATTGGATAAGTGAGACCCGGCTTGCTGCCAAGTAGAGAGAGTGAGGTGAAAGAACCAGGAAGAAAGAGAAACAGAGGCAGAGGGATGTTTCTTTTTTTCTTTTTTTGGGCTTTGTTGTCTTCTCTGTAGATGATACAGCATGGAAGTTATGTGCACACACGCACACATGCAGTGTTCCCAGATGAAAGGGATCATCTCTCTAAAACTACTGCTGTTATACATCAACCATTACCACATCCTCATCAATCATAATCATGACATGTCTTGTTTACAATAGGAGAAAAGTAATTTTTTTTACCAGTATCTGTCTGCTTCCTCCATTTTATGGTGCAGATTCCTCCAAGAAATGTTGATCTGTCTGTTTCTACAGGGAGGTACTATGTGTGGATAAAAAGTGCCTGAGTTACAAAGAGGTAGAAACAGAGGCTGTTGCACCACAAACAGGCCTTTTATTTCCCCCATCTTCAACCTCACAGGATGGGCTTCATGAGCATTGACAACCATGACGGTCACAGGTCCTCATGAACAATGACCAAGGCTCTCTCTTCGCATCTCTCTCCAGGCTGACTCGGGGCCTCGTGGGGCTAGCAGAGAACGTCTGGGTGCAGAAGGGACCCTCCCCCAGGAAAAGAGTGCCCCCCCAGTCCCTGCCCACCTCCTGGGAAATCCCTATGCCTTTGGTCTCACTCCTGGTTCTGTTATGCAGGATTCACGTTTTCAACCCCTCAAGTGAGTCATGCATACTGCCCTTGTTCCCTGTATTTGCAGTTTTGAAACACGCTTTGATATAAGTGCATAATCTATTATTCATTGGTATATTAAACAATGTGGAATAAACTGTTTCAACAAATGTGCAAATATTTGTCTTGCTGGCAGTTATGCCAAAACCACATTACTACCATTAAACTATAGAGCTTCTACACTGATGTGCATATGGTTTGGCTTAATAAAATCAACTATTCTTAATTGTTCACACATCTCTTCCTACATGAGCAGTCTTCCCAGACAGTTGCCTAATGCAGTGCCCCCTGGTCCTGTGCCAGAAGAGTACCTCCGTGGTTTCCGGCCTTATGCCACAACTGAGGATGCCCTCCGCATGCCCTCTTTGCCCTTGGGCCTGGACCCTGCCACTGCAGCTGCAGCAGCTGCTTACTACCACCCAAGCTACTTGCCCCACCCCTCGTTCACACCATATAGGTAAGCTCACCAATTTATGTTTTGTTGACTTGGCATCATTTCCTCTGAGAGCAAATTGTGCAAACTATTGCATATGACCAAACAAAGTATTTATACTGCTAAGACTCAGCAATAAAAGAACTAGCTGACCTTGAATTTGTTCCCAGAGGTATTGTAGTTTGTTGCTGTTCTTTATTTGTATATTTATTTAACTGTGGGAGTGTTTTCATGTAAGGCAACTCACAAAAATTGATCAAGACTAATGGCTTCAATTTCTGAAGGATTAGTGTTAAAAGCTCAGTTTAAAGTGTTAAAATAACTAAATTAACAGCAGACTTATCACTAGGGAACACTAGCAAAACAAAAAAAATATCTGGAACATTTGCTAAGATTGAATTCATTTTGTGTGAATGCTATGTATGATCATGTGCACTCTGAGTGTTGAAAAGTCTTGCTTCCTTTGGGCTATCACACAGGCCGCATGTGCCTGGTCTGTCAGCACAGCAAGATCAGTGGACTGCAACACCCATCACACACTGCACTGAAATGGATTTAATGAGAGGATGAGCAGTGGATGTCACACACATATAAAAACACACAGTTGTACATTGACACTGCACAGTCTCCTGATAGTCGCTGTGTAGTGACAGACAGTACAGCTTTCGAGAAAAATGTAACACCCTATGATGTCACATCTTTAGGGGAAGGAGACACACACAGGTTAATGAAAGAAAATGTTGCACTGTCTCAAAGAGAGACTAACACTGTCTTTTTTTTTCATTTTGCTATCTTTCTCTCCCAGGATGGATGACCCATTCTGTCTCTCTGCTTTGAGGTCACCTTTCTATCCACTACCAGCAGGGGGAGCATTACCCCCCATCCATCCCTCTGCTGTTCACATGCACCTACCCGGTGTCCGCTACCCTGGAGACTTCACACACCCTTCACTGTCAGCACTGCAGTCTGAGAGGTAAAGTCCACTTAATTCAGCCATGCACACATTCCCACCCACATGCATCACTCCATCACAGCAGTCTGCTCTAATTCTGGATTGCCCTTTCTGATTTTGCAGCCAACTCATTTCTATCTCTGCTGTCCCGTCTCCTTTGCATTTTAGGCTTCAACTGGAGGATGAGTTGCGGCAGAGAGAGAGGGAACGTGAACGAGAACGTGAGCGTGAAAAAGAGAGGGAGCGTGAGGCAGAGAGGGAGAAAGAGCGGGAAAGAGAGCGAGAGAGGGAGAGAGAACGGGAGAAGGAGTTGGAGAGGGAAAGAGAACGCGAACGAGAGAGAGAGCGTGAACGAGAACGGGAAAAGGAGAGGGAGCGGGAGAAGGAACTTGAAAGACAAAAGGAGAGAGCACTGAGGGAGAAGGAGTTGCAAGTATCTAAGGCTATGGAGAGCCACTATCTGGCTGAACTCCATGCCATGAGGGGGCAGGAGGACCGAACCAAGCCTGAGAGACTCACTCCAAATCGGGCTGGTATGTGTATTGGCTTCCCCTGTCACATTCATAATCTACAATAATACTGTTCATTAATAACTTATAATTATTATATATTAGTATTTTGACACCTCAACTGTTCCCCCTTCAGATAAAACCAAAGAGCCTGCCCTCCCAGCACCCAAACCAGTTCCTCCTGGACTCCACTCTTCTATGGTTCAATCACATCATCCTGTCCCTGGTTTAATCTCGGGCCACAGCCTCTACATGGGGCCTAGCACTGTTGGGACAGGACTCACATCCACAATGATTGCTCAAAGGACCAATGAGGAAGAGAGGTGGCTGGCACGGCAGCGTAAGCTGAGGCAAGAGAAAGAGGACCGTCAGTACCAGGTGTCTGAATTCCGCCAGCAGGTTCTGGAACAGCACATGGATTTGGGCCGGACAGGTGACGCACCAGATCATAGGTCAGACACACATAGGTAAGATGATCCTCACAATATGCTTTAATCCTCCCAATGTCACAAACATGCCTAAACATTTCACTGTGTAACCACACGTTAGTAATGTTTGTTTCCATCTGACTTGGCAATGGCTAAGCTGCATTCACAACTACCACTGCAAAGACTATTTTGGGTGTGTTTCGCTGTCTGTCCCTGCTAGCCAGTTAGGACAGTTGTGCCTGTGTTTTGAAGTATCAGAAGCTGGCAGGCTTTAGAAGTTTGTTTTCAGACAGGCTGGAAAAAAGATAAACCCTGTCAGAATCATCACATCAACTCTATTTCTGTCCATGCTACCTTGCAGGCCTGGTGAACAGGAAGCTATGTTTAGGTGTAAATGCATGATGCAAAGTATTGTACTGATGACTGCTGTTTTGTGAGTAGTGGGTAGCAGTTAAAACAGAAAGAGGGGGATGGCTAAGACACACAAAGGCTAATTCTTAGCTAATCCTCTCAACCTTGCATAGCAGAAGCCCCCTACTTACCCTCCTTTGTTACCGGGCCTGTGATTGTGATGTTGTGTGTAATTCAGAAGCAAGACTGTGGTAAATGCTATAGTCACAGGACAGGAGAAATACATCTGTCTGCTATCAGTAACCCTATGATATACTTGCAGTATCACACCTCCAAGGCTGCAGATTGCAGATAACACACATTTACTCACTCACATGTAGAAATGCAAACAAAAATGGGAGGTATAAATAATTTGACTGGTCATGAAGTATGTGC
This sequence comes from Ostorhinchus cyanosoma, assembly GCA_029814465.1. NCBI lineage: Eukaryota > Metazoa > Chordata > Actinopteri > Kurtiformes > Apogonidae > Ostorhinchus > Ostorhinchus cyanosoma. Next base: position 6,641 of record JAPTYQ010125403.1, on the reverse strand, counting down.
TTCTGCCAAGTTTGATTTGGGCAGATGCTGTAGTGTCCACAAACCATCTGCTATCTTACCTTACTCTTGCCATTTTGTCCCTACTATTATACAATTATTCCTTTGAAAACACCATTTTCGCAGTGCTGTTGCTTTATATAATGTATATATTCTTTTCTCCTAAATTAGTGAGTGTGCTTCTCTTTATATCACTCCATCGGTCTGCTTGCCCTCCCTGTGAGAGTAGAGTTGGGAACTGAAACTTGGTTGCAAATTAGAACCATTAACAAAATGCCAAGCACCCGGATACTGATGAAGAAATAGAATTTCAGTCCTGTTGTTGGTTACTTTGGCCTATTTTTATAGGAAGGAAAGGCTATATGTCTGTAAGGCATTATCTAATGGATTTTATGTTTGTTGTACGTGTGTAATTTTTCTGTTCATCTTGTTTATCCAGTTTTCGTTACACCTATTGCACTGTATTTTTTTTTTGTCATGTCAGTTTTTTGGGGGGAGTTTTTCCTCACTTGAAGTGGGGGTTTATGGGTTAAAGGTGTTGCATTTTGTAAAGCTTTATGTGGTACATTTCTGATGTGTGATAATTAGCTGTACAAATCAAGTTGAACTGAATATCCGGTAGCAATTTTCCAGGACTTTTTAGGTAGCAAACAAATGTGCATGGCAGACTACAGCATTGTCGAGGATGAACTGAAAAAAGTCCTTGAAAGTGTAAACTTCTCTAGAAAACTCAAAACATGAATAAGAAGAAGTGCACTGTATGTGTGAAACGAATTAGATTATTTTAAGGGGTTGGTTGTGGTATGATTGTGTGTGAGGTGCTACAGTTTTGTAAGAGTAGAATAATCAATCATGAATTATCTTGGAGGAGTAAAGAAATAAAAACAAGAAATACATAAAATTAGATTCCAAGTACACTGTGACAGCCTTTAATATACCTAAAAGACACGCAAAACAGGGAATCGGTCAGAACTGGAATCAATAAGCAGACCATTACTCCATGTTATGTGAGTGTTAGTTCCTTCTCTGACTGTGTGGTGGTGAAACAATCATTTCTTCTGGCCTCTAGATCAGTAGACCGCACCAAGAATTTGCTCTGTGTGTGTATTCTTTTGTGCATGTGTGTACATACCATACTACAAGGACCTAAGAGATCAAAAACAGCCCTGTATATCTGGAGGACAGTGTGTGCCTTGGCCACATCCTCACTCTGCTCTGGGCTAGTCTGTCTGGGTTTGATAACACAGCTTTGCCCAGATACACAAACCCACAGACATATTGACAGGGATGAAGGGAAATGGGCAAGGCATATAAACTCTAGCGCAGTTTCTGAATTGTGATATTGGGAAACACTAATGCTCTATTGTAGAAAAGAGGTAGATACTGTATTGTAAGTCTAACACTTTAATATCTTCTTGTATCTGTACAGATCCATACCAAATCACCATGAACCAGGAAACCGGGACCTCCACCCTCACTTGGGTGCACCCCCACCCCTCATCTCCCCCAAACCTCCCCAGCCACCACGTGAACACCATCCTCCACCTCCCACCACTCTGTGGAACCCAGCATCACTAATAGAAACTGCCTCAGAGTCCAGACGAAACCATGAGCCCTCAGGGATGGGACAGTATGAGCTCAGTCGGCTGCCCCCAGGGCCCACTAAATATGAGGATGGAGGCCGAAGGAGAGAAGGGGGTGCGATGGAAAAGTATCCACCTCTAAGAGGTCCTCCAGGCCTGCCAGAACCCAGCACATTCCTTGCTGATTTGGAGAAATCCACTCAGTCTTTCTTCAACCAGCAGAGGGCATCTTTGTCCCTGACCAGCCAGTATGAACTAGAGGGAGCCATGAAAAACAGTGCAGGACTGAAGAGTCTGCAGGGACACCAGGGGCACAGCAGAGTGGGACAAGGGATGGGGATGGTCACAGGCCCTGGGATGGGACAGGTATCCACACTGGGGCTGATTCCAGACATGATGCTGATCTATGATGAGTTCCTGCAACAACATCGAAGGCCTATCAGCAAGCTAGACCTGGAGGAGAAGAGGAGAAGGGAGGCCAGAGAGAAAGGTATTCACCTCAGTCTTTATTTATGGGTTATTAAAGTCTACACAAGTGCATTCTTCTGTACAGTTTTTGCATTATTTCAGATAATCTTCAGTTCAGTAGACAATAAAGGTGATTCATTTAGGGTTCAGTTAATTTTGAAGCTGTCGTAGCAACACTAAAACCAAGTAAAATAAGATGGAGTAAATGAAGCCAAGAGATGTAAAATGGAACTGAAAATAACATGAAATTGGCAAGATGTTTTTCTGGCCACAATTCATTATAGTTTTAGGAGAGAAGAAGTATGTGTATCTGATGGGATGTATGACTAAATTATGGACAGTGTTTTGTTTTATGTAACAGTCATCTTTATTTAAGGTTCAGAGTAGAATGCCAGTAGTGACCTGTGTTTGCTGCAGGTTACTACTATGAGCTGGATGACTCGTATGATGAGAGTGATGAGGAGGAGGTGAGGGCCCATCTCAGGAGAGTAGCAGAGCAGCCCCCACTCAAACTGGATGATTCCACAGAGGTAAAATACCTGGCAACACATACTATCTCTGCTCTCTGTGATGGCAGATCACACAGGCACTCACCACATAACATCGCATTAAAACTTTTGATTCCATTTTTGCACAGAAATTGGACTTCCTGGGAGTGTTTGGCCTGACTACAGTGAGCCGCAGGGATGTGCTGGTGCAGCAGAAGAGAAGAAAGCGGAGGAGGATGCTAAGAGAGCGCAGCCCTTCACCACCTGCATCCCAGTCAAAACGCACACCTCCACCACCACAACTCAGCACGCGTTTCACCCCTGAGGAGATGGACCGAGCACCAGAGCTGGAAGATAAGAAGCGATTCCTCACCATGTTCAGACTGTCTCACATCACTGTACAACAGAGAAGAGGTAAGGGCATTTACAGTAACACACATGCATTCAACACTTGTGTCATTTATTTTACTGTAAAAAACCCTGATTAGTTCTAACTCTTTCTTAGCCGCAATTTATTTGATCCTGTCTCAAGAATTAATTATTGTACAAGTTAACAATGCAGAAAAATGCCACTTAGCTCTTCTTAATTAAATACACACTGGTTACCAATTGCTAATGTAAGAACAGTTTTATTATACCAATTGTAAAACCAGAAGAAAGGAAACAATTAACATTTGTAAATTATTTAAAGATCAGTGTGCTGTAGGTGTCTAGTTGGAAGCCATCAAAGCAGGAACCTGTATACCTATCAGTCAGACATTCTCATTATTTACCTATATAGTGTATTTTCATGTTTATCTCATTTAAGCAGAGCAAAGAAGACCAAGTACATGGTCATTTGGCTCTCAGAATGTACTAGTAATTCCCAGTTGGTTCTACAACTTGCTGATGCTTCACCTCAGCTGTGCAGTGCCTCTCATACATACTTTTCTCATTAGCATGTTAAGTCTGGTCTTAAAAGCAATGGTATACATGGTTAAACCCTCAAACATATCCTCAGTCCCCTCTAAACTATATGAAGCTCATTAAACAATGTAACATCTAATCTAGTGCTTTTCAATAGCCTAGTTAGAATGGAAGACAAATGTCAGGGTTTGTACTGATGTGCAGTTGCTGTATACACACACAGACACACAAACTAAGGATGAATGGGGAGTGGCAGCAGTAGGCTTACAGTGATCCTATTCTAATCCTCTTGGTTTACTTTTTGCTGCCTACAGATGGCAGCGCATAGCCTTCCTTGCTGTCAGGCCACACTCAACCTCTTTACACAAATGCACACAAGGAATTAGGTGTCTATGAAATTGTGAATCAGATACAGACAAGACTAATGCTACAAAGATTTACATGTTTTTTTTTCTCAAGATAATGAAAGAGTGGCAGAACTGCTTCAGGCTATTAAAGAAAAGAGTGTAACCTTGGATACCATCAGACATGCACCTCATCCACTGTGCAAGAGCCCTCCTCCACAGATTTCTGGTGAGACATGCTAATGAATATAAACATACACCCATCCTAATCCCTTAAGCATTGTGTTTATTCACTGTTATAATGTACATAAATGTGAGTTGCATCAAAGGGAGCAGTAGTGTCTATTTCTGTCATTCCATCTGTAATAACGGAATGTGGATCTTGACCTCATCATGACTAACACGTTCAAATGATTACAGATTCTGCTTTCACCCAGCCTCCTTCTGAATCAGAAGACCACCATAGCATCAGATCACATAGCCCCTCCTCACATTGCCCAGCATCTCCCAATGGCCATCCTAAACCCCTTGGGGATACATTAAGACCAAAGGAACCCCCTTCTCCAGCTGTCTATCCAGACAAGGCCCGGGGGCCCAGTGAGGGACCCATTTCTAAGAGGAGCTCTAGCCTGCTGAACAGCTTGCGGCCCCCACTCCCCCTGCAGGCTAAAGAGGGCCTTCACAGCGTCAATGGCCGCACCAAGCCCTGGGACAGCTTCACGCCTGAGGAATTTGCCCAGCAGTTCCATGAATCTGTGCTTCAGTCAACTCAGAAGGCTTTGCAGAAACATAAAGGTATGCTGCATGAATACAGATTTGTCTTATGCTGGCTGTTGTAACTAAATAGTGAAAGTGGAGAGTTTTTCAACTCATTCACTGTATAATTTAATGACCATATGCACTGAGTTCAAAATATTAATGGGAAAAGTAATTACATTTTTACATGAAAGATAACAGAAAATTGTACTCAGTTTATTGATATTCTAAATTATTGTTGATGAATCCCTTTACAGACAATATTTTTTCATTATTTTGGTTATTCTATTACGTAAGTGTATACATCAAACAGTACTGATCAATAGATGATATTTTCCTTGTCATAGCAAAATGTTTGACATTTGACCAATCTCTTGGAGTGCTGCCTTCATGAACCGTGACCATAGATTTGCACTATTTGGCCAATCAAATGAAGCTACCCTCAGATTAACTGCTGTCAGTCTGATGGTAACAGCAGAGATTATCTGGTTCTTTATTTCAAGTACTATCACCATCACAATACTGAATAATGTTTTCCCACATGGCAGATTTTTCTGATGCCGTGCAGTAATGAGCAGGAATAAAACTAAATATACTCTACCAGCTTCTCTTTAAAAACAGGATACCAAAATTGTCCACCTAATCCAATCTGATTAATGACATTCTTTCTCTCTATCACCCTAAGGTGGTGGTCCAGGGATGTCTGAGTCATCCCATCTTCAGGAGTCCTCTGTCCATTACAACATTCCAGAGCTTCAGAGCGCTCCAGGACGGACAGCGCAGCCACTGTCACAGTCACACTCAAATTCACATCCATTTCCCCATCCACTCACACACACTCAGTCTCAGCCCAATGGGCAGCACTTCTCTGTATCGGGACACCGGGAGGGCTCAGGGACAAGGGAGGACCTATCTGGTCCAGAGGACTCTGAGGAGGAGGAAGATGATGAAGAGGAGGTACCTGCGTCCAAGTGGCAAGGGATTGAATCTATATTTGAAGCTTATCAGGAATATGTTGAAGGTAAGCTGCTACAATATACATGTATTGATTTGATGCCGTTTGTAATTTTGCTTGCCACTCTGTCATTCTCTCTCTGGCTAAGGGCAGCTATGCCTCAGGAGATAGAGTAGGTTGTCCAGTAACCGAAGGGTTGGTGGTTCGAATCCCACTCTGTCCTAGTCATGTGCTGTTGTGTCCTCCTTACCTCCAGTGCTGCTACTCACACTGGTGTATGAATGAGTATGAATATTTGGTGGTGGGAGGCTGTAGTCGCGAACTGGCAGCCACGCTTCCATCAGCCTACCCCAGGGCAGCTGTGGATATAAATGTAGTTTACCACCACCAGAGTGTGAGTGAATGAATAATGGATCCACTGTACATGCTTTTAGTGGGTTAATGGATTATTCTTTGGTGTGGATATTATATTTTGACAGTCTTAAGTTAGTTTCCGATACAGGACATTTGAGGCAGAGTCAAATTAATGTTAACATTGTCTCGTCAAAAGAGGGTAGTATTTGTCCTTCCTCTCAGTTCAGTTTATCGAATATCGATTTAATGCACAGACAAATCTGCTCTCACATTTAACTTTTACTCTGCTCCATTCACTTTTGTTACATTTGTTTCAGTATGTATTGTTTGGAGAGCATGTGGTATGACTTCATCATTTTTCTAACCCCAGTTCTGTTTTTCTTCTCCATATTCTTTCATTTTGTGTCTTTCCCTAGAGCAAAGTTTGGAGCGACAAGTATTGCAGACCCAGTGTCGAAGATTAGAAGCTCAGAACTACAACCTCAGTCTGACCGCTGAGCAGTTGTCTCATAGCATGGGGGTAAGACACAAATAATGATGGTCCTGGGACCTCCTATTTATATACCTTGGTTCTAATCTCTCATCTCATGAACTAGATAATCACGGGTTGTTTGCAGCAGATGTGTCTTTTGTCTGCTTTCATCTTAACATCACACCTAAATTCACTAAATGAGAGGCTGCTCAACAGTTGTGTTTATTACCAATCTTTATATATATATATATATATATATATATACAGGGTTTCCCCCAGTGCATTATAAGCCTGGCGGGCCACAAGGCTTTACCTACC
>JAPTYQ010125361.1:0-15836 GCA_029814465.1 Ostorhinchus cyanosoma | reverse complement strand
GTAACTTTTCAGTGAGATATAAGAACTTATTTTTAGACAATAGATCTGGAAAATCTGATTTCAAGAAATCTTACCAATTTAATTTTTACTTGTTCCATTTTAAGTGTGATGAGATATTTGGACTAGAAATGAGAAACATAGGGCCAATGCCGCTGCACCCATCTGGGCAGCTGTTATGATGCTTACAATGTACAATGTATTAAAACATGGTACAACATGGAAAGTTCTGAGGAACAGTTCTTTATGGATATACAGGTTTATCAGTATAACTAAGGCACCAAAATACCAAAAGGAACCAAAAAGTTCTGCATTTAATGCTGAACTGCCTGGAGGAGAAACAGTTTTAGTGAAAGACTGGAAAAATTAAGTTGTAAACAAATTGCTTACAAAGGCAAATTTGATAAACAAAGTGATAAGTTTTGTGCCCAGTGCTTAGATCTATCCGATAAATCAACTGGAATTAAAATCCATTGAGAACTGAGGGAGGAAAAGCAATTTTAGTGAATTGTGGACGGACAAAGCGTGACGGCAATAGCTCATCCGCCGGCCAGGATGAGCTAAAAATACACTTGGTAAGATTTAGATTTTTTCCAGTGCAAGTGCCTGTGTATGCAAGTCTCCTTTGAAAAACAGATTTTATCTCAAGGGACTTCCTGGTTGAATAAAGGTTAAATAAAATCCCAAATATTCAACAACTTAAAGAGAGACCGTTTTATCGGGGTGCTTGCTCTTTATCCAAATAAAAATTCCAGACTTTTTCCCCAAGACCTTGACTAAATGTACTTTTATACTTGCGTGCCTAGTTTTTTGGTTGAAATGGTACCTGTTGTATGTGGTAGAAAAGTTCTTTTTAATAAATATATGAATGAATGAATCCATAATTTGCAGTAAATTATGTTTTACTGACAGAAATGTTTTCAAAACATGAAAATCCTCAAAGTGCATGGATATCACACAAACAAGTTCCACTAGAATCATTCCAGTACCGTTAGGGAAATCATGTCCAGTTTTTTTCTTTTTTTAAATATGCTTTCTTCATGTATTTCTTATCTTACAAGATTATGTGACTTTGAGCATAGTCTAAAATTCGACTATGAGAGAAACTTTTTTCCATACTTTATTAAGACTTTGACATAAAATTCCAGACTTTTCAAGGTCTGGAAAACAGCATTTCAAAATTCCATATTTTTGAAGACTTTCAAGACCTGCACAAGCACCCTGATTATGCATCCTAAAATACTGAAACGATCCAATAAACACATTTAACCCTCAGAATGATTATTGGTTTATTTATTTTTTATCTATCTCCTCTTCTCTAAATTGTGTTTTTGTTAGATTTTACAAAATAAAAATGCTTTTTTCACTTATTAGATAACCTTGACATATTAAAAGACCTCTTTTACACATTTACAAAGGCAAATGAATGGTGAGTGTATTTGCATTACATGCATTTTGCAGATACCTCTGTGAGCCCTGCATTGTTGAATTTCTTTTTTATATAGAACTTTTTGGTGCAATCCTCTGGAAACTTTAACTTCAAAGCTTTTTCATTTCTGACTGAGGAGTAAAAAGCATCCACTGCATCATCTCGGGTCTATCTGTTTTCCACCTCGGGAAGTGAATAGTATCCTTATCTCTCTCTCAAAGTATCACCTTGTTACAGAAAGTTTAATCAGATCCTGCTATCAGATTTCTCCACAACTTGCCTTACGCCCAAAGCCCAGTCCACATGAAGTGTAAAAATATAAAGGAATACTTGAGTGTTTTATTTAGGTTATCAATAAAATACTCTCAATATAGTATATGGAGGCAAAAACCTTAAAAATTAAATAATCTCTACATCATGTACATCAGGTCACAAATTTCAGGTTTCAGCAAAAATATCATCACGACAGATCTTTAGAAAGCTCACTTGGTATGTATGTGTGCTTTATAATAGAAATCAGGAGACAAAATAGTATAAACAATCATACCTATTGCCTTTCTGTTGTAGTAATAGTAGCTGAGGTGTAAATATTGAAGATAGAAAATACTGTGTTTTTGTAATTCTACTTTATCAGCCTCAGTCTTTCAAAGGCAAAATACATCAGAGGAAATGAATGACATCCACATCAAACTCAAAAGAACTGATTGATAGTGGTTTTGTGAATGATATAATGAGGTCACTGACGGTTGATTTTGTATCATGGATATATACAGATATACAGAGACAAAACATGATTATTAACATTTAAAACAAGAGGCTATAACACACTTCTCCACTGAGCTAAAGGGTCTATTATCAACAAAACCAAGCTGACCTCAATACAAATGCAAATGCTCCAATTTAAAGCATTTCTAAACAGCATTAAACTCTAACTTTCATATTAATTATTGACATTTTTATGCAGCTTTACTATAACAAAGTAGATTAAGGCCACACAGTTACTATTTTGCATATTGTTTTGTAGTTATTCCATTTAAAAAAAAAAAAAAAGTCTGACTGCACCTTCTCTGACACAGGACACTGTTTGGTGCAAATTCTGCTTGTTAGTAAATGTCAGGCAGCTGGGTGTACGTCCTGTCCCAGTATCCACCTGTAAAGAGCCAGTCTTGGGAGTTGGTGTGTGGATTTTGGCCCTGGTTAAACCACCTGTGAACAGGAAAGCAGAATCCAATGAGGGTTGAACTTCAAAGGAGAAGATGGAAGTCACAAAGTCAGGACTCAAACTAAGGCAAAGATCGGACATTAAGCATGGTTCAGCAAAATGTTGTGGTTATTTTGCATAAAGGTTTTAAACTCTTTGCTTGATTTAGGTTTGCTACGTAAAATCAGGAAGGGTGATTTTTCATGGGGAGGACAGTGGTGTGGTGAGTAATTCCTTCAAGTGCCAGTATGTGGAGCTGTCATGCTGGTAAACATATCAAGTTATCGCCACGTTGTGATTTTTTTTTTTTTTTTTTTTTTAACTACAATTTATTCTGTGTCTCCAAACAGGAAATAGACACGATTAAAGCTTAGATTGAAGTGTTTGGAAACTTAAAGACTACTAGGTCACAGGATCACATCACAGATTTCAGATCCATCAGGCAAACAGCAGGCAGCTCTAACCTTGGGCCAAGGGCGGGACTCCTTAACATCAAAGAGAGGATGCAACGGAAAAACAAGACGGGTGGGGAGAAAAAGGGAAATTTAGCTTGAGCATTTCAAAGCAACAAAGAGCATACAGAAAGAGATAATAAAACTGAAGAAATGAAGACAAAGATGGATTTAGCCACTGTGCATAATGTATGTTAATTAAACAAATGCCATTCCAAATAAAAGAAGGAAAATCTGAGCTAATGCGCTTTGCCGATATCAAATATCTGTTAAACGTTGGTGCAAATTGATGAATTAGAATGTCTATAGCCTTACAGCATCAAAGCCTGCAGATAAAGTACGTAGATTAATGAGGAGAAAACTTTGTGGGGGCCAGTTTCACAAACAGCCTCACCTCGTCTTCCAGTCCTCATCAGATTTGGAGCGGCTCTTGCGGGCAGCTCTCTGTTTTTCCTCAAGCCTTTTCTTCTCCTCGCTGGCCAGGTCTATTTTAGAAAAACACAAGTGCAGGATTTTCTGATTACAAAGAGCCCTTTTTTCAGTCCCATTGTGTTATGTGTTAAGAATAGTCTTTACCAATGTCACCGTTCTCCATGGCTCGGATGTCTGGTCTCAGCCTGCAGTCAGTCTGAGGAATGACCCCCTCCATGTCCTTATAGAACTCATTTAATTGCATCGCAAAGGATGTAAAACTGTACATCTGCAAGCAAAAAAAAAAGATTTGTACATTAAAACATCACAAACAGATATGTCACTTGTTTGGGTTTAGCAGGATTCTAATCATTGTAACCTGGGTAGAGTTGGGGGGTCTCGGTGCAATTCTCCACAGCAGCTGGCTGCCAGGAATCATCTGCACAGTGTCTGCAGCTGGAGAGGGCACCTCCTCCTGATCCTCACTGCCACTCTAAACAACATGAGTGACATGTACAATACATTGTTTACTAAAAGTCTGGAACAAACATTTCCTATTACCATCTTTTATCAAACACAGCGATATTCACAATCATCAGAATTTTACCGATTTGCTGCCTTTTTTCTCCTCAGCCCCTTTTTTGTCATTTTTTTTATTTGCTTCGAAGGCAGCGGGGTCAATTACGTACAGGCACTCTGTCCACTTCCCGTAGAGAGAGCACAGCTTCTTTTTACTGTGAAAACACACGCAGAAAAAGCACTTTTATGTGCTATTCCATACTGGTAAACACTCAAAAGAAACATTCCCTGTTCAAAAGAGGTTCGGGCAGATTCACAAGCTCAAAGCTGCATCAGACATCACACTGAGTTAAATCCTCTGAGCTTCTTATCAGCATCTTTTTCTTGCTTCTTAACTTTTCATAGTCATTTTCTGTTTGGTATACAAAGCTTCACATCCTTGTGTGTCTGTATATCTTGTGTTCCACAGTCAGCCTTGTGCCCATGATGATTGTGAGTAACTGGCAGTGTTTAAAACCAATTTTCTTCCATCTTTGACTAAAGCATCTCCAGCCTTTTTGTTTTCATTGTCTCGTCTGCTTCAATGACATGTTTTCTGCCTTTCCCTCAGTGGTATCTTTTAACTTTCATTTTGCGCCAAAGCCCAAGAGCTGATTTTTGCATCAATGAATAATTAATTGTGTGAGCCACTGAGTCAAGATTTGCATAACTGGATTGTGTAAAGGGTCCTAAAGTCATGTTTTAGGTTTGAGAAGTGCTCAACAGACTGACCCTAGGCAACCTGCTTAATTCTATATTTTATATTTTATTCTAACCCTATCCAATAAGCACAAGGGTTTATTCATTCATGTCCTCAAAAAGTAGGGGGAAATGAAAGATGACGGTGGTTAAATGGTCAAGCGATATATCAATATCTAAAATGCAGGGAAGTTTTCTGATACTAAATAAAACTACATTGGAAGAAGTGACCAATTCAGTTTGTATAGTGAAATATGAAAATGTAAATCATACCTTTTATCAAGAATATAACCCTCCACCTTGTGCAACTCTTTGCCAAAAAGGCCACAAGGTTTAAAATTCAGGCAGCACCTTTCCCCGGTTCTAAAGAGAAAACAGAAAGAAAATGGTGTGAGTTCTCACTCTCTACTGGCTGAGTCACAGGATACTTCCTTATTTGATCTTAGTCAAACTTCTGTAAAATATATGCATGAAGACTTATTTCCCCCATTTGACCAACATGAAAAATGCAGCAACTTGAGATAAGTCTAGTATGTGTGTGCAAAAATTGTATTTGCTAGCGGACTGCTCCCCCCCCCAATTACCTGTGATTGTATATTTCCACATTTCCATACTGCTCTATCCACAGCTGGCCCACAATGATGTTATGAACACAACATGTTGGGTTTGTCCATGTGTAGGATTCATTGAATCTGGGAGAATGAGGGAGAAAGACTGAAATAAGGATAACATGCTTTGAATGTGTTTTAAAACAGTTACATAGAGGTGAATTCTCCTGTGGGTGGCCCTGACCACAGCACTGGAGTACGTCCCTCAGTACCTTCAATGGCAGCTCATTGACACTAATGTGTGTGTTATGTGCTGATGCTAATTTTTAATATTAATGCTTGGTGCTGTGAGTGTATAAGGATGGGTTAAATACAGAGATTGAATTATCCTATAGGGATAATAAAGTGAATTAACCTTAACCTTAAATGATAATATACCAAATCTATACATTCACCATTAACAGAATGACACTTTTATAGGCTCTTGTATCAAAATACTATAGATTCTTACTTTGGCAGCTCCAGCGTGATAATGCCTTTTGGTTCTGCTTCCACACTCTTGCCCCAGAATTTGAGTTTGGGGTAAATGGATCCATGGAACACAAAGTCCTGCTTCAGCCCCTCAGCGTGGAAGGCGCTGACTGGAGGGTGGTGGCTCACCTGTTCTGATATGAGTCTGAAGCCGAGGTCCTCTCTGAGAACAGCAGGAACATTTAGAGGAGGGGCACATTGTTATTTTGGTAAACTTATATTATGTATTTTTGATTTGACTTGTGTTGGATATGTACTTGATGATCCCTCTCACCTGACCAGTTCATAGGTTTCTCCCAGCAGAGGGTTAAAGGGTTTACCTGTCCGCTCCCACTGGGAGGCCACAGCGGACACTGCAAAGGCAGCCACGCACTAAAACCAGCAGATACACAGACTCACAAGTCATTTACACTTAACACAGAAACAAATATCCAGATAAAATCCAGTTATGTCCAGTCTGTCACCTTCATCCTTTCGATAGAGTCTGAGGAAGCGTTGGCCTGGTGGATGAGGTATGTGTGTTCCATATACTCTGTTAGACGCTGCAAGAAGCTGAGTGGTTCATTGAAAATCACTGGCATTGTGATCTTGGAAAGTTCCTGGAATTGTGCAACGTGGTTATAGAAAATTACAGTAAGAAAATGAAGTCGCCTCTTGCAGCAGTCGATTCAAAATGTAATACGTGTGTTCAGCAGTGAACAGGTACAAGGTAATAGCTGTGTTAAAAGATTCTGTAGGTTTACTGTACTCCACTGGTACAGAAAGAAACAAAGCTTTAGAAAAAAAAAAGCTTTCAAAGATTAGATTCATCAGAATTAAAAGCTCATTTTATTCCTTATCAGATTTGAGCCTTGATTACTTGCTGTAATGAAACAGAAACAGCCCCAGTTAGAAAGACACCAAATGGTCTTAAAGGAAATAAGTTATCTTTTATAGAACAAAAAGGCTGCTGATGTGTTAGGCACATTTTGCTTGGTTAGATTTTTATAAAGCTACAGAACATTTAAGCAGGCTGTGTTTTTACAAGTGATGAAAACAGTTTTAAAAGCAGACTTAATTATCTTAAATTGAGAAATGGTGCAAATGATCCCTTGTTTGTGCATTATGTAAACCAATCTTTTAGCTTTTTACTGCTTAAGTCCAACTCAATATTAGCTGGAATATTGATTTATTTTCTTTAAAATGAGACTACCTTGGCAATGAAGGCTTTCTTGATATGGTTAATTTTGTTTACATGTGAATATTATTCTCACCATTCCAATGCAATTCCTCAGGATACTCCAGATGCTGAAGTCATTTCTCGAAAACATCGGTGCAGGTAGGCTTGTCCTAAAATAATAAAACACACATTTTACATTGTGAGCAAAAGCATTGACATAGTATATTCTCTAACCCTAATGTAAGCTGTTATATGGAAATACATGACAATAAATACAAAAGATAAAATCATCCTTATTTTGCATGTCGTCTCATAACTTCTTTGTTAAAAAGTCAAACTAGCATAACAGCACACATACACTATTGCATCGCTTTTATATGATGTGCTCCAAAAATCTACATTTTGTTATAATAACTGGGCCCGACATGTAACAACTGCAGTCTTCATCTCTTATTCTAGTGAATGCAGTCAACAAAAGTCTAAAATGGATTGTGAGACATACTGGAACAAAGCCCAGACGGATAATCAGCCCCAGAATCAAAGATGGACAGACGCCTCCGAATAATCCATCTGCATTATAGTTAAATTTGACAGTTAAATTTGACAGATTATAGAAAACCATTCAAGTCTAATTAGAAGTTTTACAGCTACTTTTCTAGATCTACTTCAAATACACAGACTCTGGCATGTACAGTAAAAGTATAAAAATAAAAAAAAGCAGTTAATGTAATCAGTTTAAAACCTTTTCTGATGGTGGAGGTGCAGTCTAAAGCTGGCTGAAGGGATTAGCCAACATGGGATCATACTGCAGTGTGATTATTACATTACACTGTGACCTTATCAATATTTAAGAGCTCCAACACAGAGCTCAGTTCTTTCAATACAACTCTTTCTCCTGGCTTTACCAAGCTGGCCCAGATGCTAAATTATTCACACTATGAAGTGGAAAGACCTGAGGGACAATATAAAAATGAAAATAATTAGATCATTAAAAAAAAAAGAGAGGGATTGTAAATGTATTTGATAAATGTTCGGAAAATCTGTATGACTGTAACAGTAATCCTGTGATATGAGGAGCCAGGCCTTTTGTTTAATGTCTTTGTGTTTTGATGATGGATTGATAAAAGACATTAACTGTGGGGGCATACAGCTCCTCTGACCTATGCTTTGAGATCCCATTGGGTTGAGTCTCGTCCTTGTCGCCATGGTGATCCTCGTGCAACATGCTTGTGGGGCTGCAACGGCTGCTTAACATGACAGAGCCTTCCTCTTCCTCGTCGTCCTCCTCAAAAGAATGGCTGGCCACCGTCTCAAAGCCACTCAGGGAAAGCTCAGATTCTGAATCTGACAGAGAGAGACGGACACATGGAGGTGATTCAGCGCGACTGTGAAAAACGGCGGAAGGAATCCAAAATAAAAAGGTGACAAAGAGGTGCATTTCTGAGAGCACCCAGCACCAAAAAAGTGGAAAAACTGATTATGACACAGGATATGATTATATTATGCTTAGAGGAAATGGAATATAATACATTTTAGGCTGATGTCAGCTTAGTGTAGACTGTATTTTTGTCTTTGTCACAGAATAAGTAACAAAATATGCTTACAGTTTATCACAATTTAGGCCAAAAGACTTTTTCTTTGATAGTTTGCAAAAACACTGACACGATTATTGATAATTCTAATTCATTAAATGTCCTGCGTAGCATATATTATTGTTTGCAGTAAAAAGAAAGTTAACATAAAAGTAGATTATTTTGTATTATTTATATAAAAATGGATTTTGGACATGATTTGTTATGTTCAGCCAAACAACCAAGGAAACACACAAAAGCATATACAGTAACATTATGTTATTATTGTATGTTCAAAACTATGATGCACAATTTCCATGCAGCTCTACAGATGTATATTTGCACAAAAAAACAGTCCCATTTCCAAATACAAACTCTTTTTGGCCACAGAATGTAAACTCATCAATCATTAGTGAGGCCCATTTTTAGCGTTACTACTACATGCAGTTTTGTTTTTGGGTTTTTTGTAACTTCAAACACTCTTTCATGTGTAAAAGGCTGTGTTATTTCAGACCAACCAGGCAGCACCTCAGCTTACGTCAGGAGCGGAAAACCTACCAAAGACATTTACCAACAGGGAAAAGTATTCCGGCGTCCTACAGGTAAATGACAAAGTGTGAGCGGGAGCTTTTTGCAGAGAATCGCCAGCATCTTACTCTGTTTGACAACTTGTCAACCTACCAGACACGGCGTCGTGGAACTCATCCTCACTGAGGGCACTTCGCGGTGAAGATCCCTTGACGACGGATTGCTCCAGTTCGTGGTGCTCTGTGGCAAGAGTCTGCAGAGCTTCAGAGAGGATCTTATTCTTTTCTACCTCCTGCTCCAATTTCAGACTGCGCACCTGAGCTCACCACACAAAAACAAACACACACATACACACACCCAGAGAGACCAAAGAAGGAGACTTATCACCCACAGAGGCATAAAAACCAACATCAATTCTTTGTCCCACATTTTAATGCTACTAAGTGCCGACAGGTGAAATCAACGTTAGCAAAATTTATTCATCATCAATTACAAACAGAAGCAACATGTGCATGATCAAATGGACAGAGGCAGTGGCAGGTCTGCACGTAAACTGTATGTTGACTGACTGATCCTCTCCACGACACTGTGCTCTCATTATCAGACCCACGGAGAGAGAGGGACAGACAGAGACAGAGATGGGGCTGAGCGGGATGAGCCATGTTTATCTGTAATGGAGGACAGCTGCCTTGATGTTGCCATCTCAAATGGCCAGGCAGAGAACATGATTCCCACCGAGGAGGGGAGATCAAATGACGGTAATGGACTCAGATATAAACCATTAGCCGAACCCTCCTTTTAGTCAAGTCATTAGTGTTGATAATATGAAGATGTACTCTATTTTCCACCTTCACCGTATCCTAAATTTTACCTTTCTGTTTTGATTGATCCATCTGATCAGACCACTAAACAGGCAGCATTTTACTGTGGACTGCCACCGAAAGAAGAGTGGGAAAACTGATGGTAAATTATCATCCATGAGATGTAAGAAAGACAAGAGCTGGCAAGGTGATGTGAGTATAAAGTGATGTGTAATGATAAGACTACAGACGTCTCAGCACTGCAGCACTATGCTGAACTTTAAAGAGGAACTTCCTGCTGCTTGACCTCTTAACTTGTGGTGCACAAGTACAAACCGGCACTGCAGGAAGCAGTTCAGGATCATGTTGTTGCAGCTGAATGAACGCAGGCCCTGCTGCTTCAAGTGCAGACAGAGATATAGTACATATATGTTATTCCTGTTCAGAACAAGCCTATTCCCTGGTGAGCTGACAGGTTTGGTGTGCCTTTTATCATATGCCGTGCCACTGCATATCACAGTTCAAAAGGTGGCACAGCTGACCCATCAAGGCCCAACACAGGTGTAAACCCTGAAAGCACTGGATGGCTGTTGAACTGAGAACATTCAGATGTTTTTTTGGCAGCCTGCATATACACAGGCTGTCGGCGGTTCTATCTCTTCAAAAGATCAGTGTGAAATTCAACTCATTTGTGGGAGGAAGCTGTCTGTGAGAGTGAGCAGGAGGAGGAAAGACAGCTCAGACCCCACGAAAAAGAAGAAGAAAACAGTAATGACTTTTCATGTTCAAGAGCTTCAGTATATAATTAGAAAGCTGTATAAATGTGCACATTTATGGACTTTTGGTGAAGAAAAATGACAGGCAGTGAGATAAAGCGGGCCCCAAAGAAGCATTTTCATTATCATGTGAAGGTGAACACGTTGACGGACATATTGAACAGTTCAAGGGCACATTCATCACTGCATTTAAGCAGTGTGGTGCATCAAAAGCAGCAGCTGGACCACATATCAGTTTAAACAATCAGCAGGCAGTCGACAGTGACTAATTCTGTTTCTAATGCTGCAGCTCAGATTAAAATCTGTTTCAGAAAGAGCTGCAAAAGGAAAGGGCAAAAACTATAAAGAAATAAAAAAGATTGATCATCATTACTGCCAAACTAGTTTTGCATTAGAGCCTACAAAGTGAGGCTGTGGATTATAGGTGCAATTAGCTATGTCTTCATCTTTGAAACTTCACACAACATTAGTGTGTGTTGGTTTACTTGCAGCTGCTACATAGACTATTCAGACTATTTTAAGCCAGTCAGGCCTTGACAAAATTGATCTCTCTACATTTCCTTTTCTCATTTGAAACTCTACATGTTTGTTTTTGCCTAAATCACAATTCCTTATCATTAGCTGAACACACTTTTGGTGCTTGCATACGGCACATGCACACGTGACTACACTGACACACACGTATCACTGTGTCTGAAAAAGCAGCACTGAACCTCGGTGATGGAAGATATAACGATAGCAATGGTAAGCGGGAAATCTGTCTTCTGCCAGAGATTTTCTCATCTTTTCATGCATCTATCTCTAGATGTACTGGGCCATTCGAAGCAATGTCACAAATCAATGAACGGGACCTGCTTTCTGACATTTTTAAAATGCCTGAAGTTGAGCAGCTACGCTAAAATGTTGCCGGGCCAGTGTTGTAGAATTCTGCTGACTTTTTCATTGATGCTGGTTTAAAGCATAACAGATTTGCTGGTGCAGAAACCACTTGAATTTACTGCCTATTCACATCTGTAAGACTTACAGATGTTTAGGCAGACGTGCAATAAACTAGTCTTATTATGCAAAAGCTTCAAGTGGATCAGCATGTAAATATAGTGATGTTGGGTGTTACATATACAAAGTTTAACATTACTGCAGGTATTGGGCTCCAATTACGTGTGTCTTACATTATTAAATTATTGCAAACAAGCTATGAGCAGTGCCATCTATTTGTTCCTCAATGGAGATAATCTATGATGAATCCTTCCATTTCAATCAAATCCATTGAATCACATACAAAGAAAAACCATGTGACACCTTTTAATCACTGTACTCCACTGAGCTGCTTTCAAAAGAAGATGCAATCTCCTGAAAGATGTTTTGTTTTTACATCTCATTCTTTGAATGAGACTGCAGAAGTGCATAAAGAGGGTCACCAACAGTAGGATCTTGTTGATTACAGTATTTATAGTTTGCATTTGTTGAAGGGTCAGTTCTTTCAAATTACAATAGAGTTTTCTGCAAAGGCTGTGAAGATAATTGCACTTGAGAAAACTTAATTTATAAGAAACAATCTCTAAGCTACATTATCTACTTTTTAGAAGAAATCCAAATCACCTCACCGTGAGTGTATTCAGAGGAAAACATCTTTAATTATTAGCACATAAAAACAAATCATATGATACTTACCCTGGATTTTTAGCCGTGTACAGAATTTGATGAGTAAAATGATATGTTGTATCAGTCTGTGTTCTTTTACAAGTTCTAGAAAGTAAAACATTGATTTGTCCTAGAGACAGTGACACTTACCCCTTCCTGTTTGCAGAAATGGCTGAGGCAGACACTGAGGCTGGAGGTTGTTTCACCGGACAAATCACAGATTTCCTGCATTTTATGCACAAGAGTGGATGGAAACTCTGAGGAGAAACACAAGGCCATGACACACAGTGATGAAACAACTCTGGTGCTAAAATATTAAATGAAGTAAAAGCCAAACAAAGTGCTTCAGATGTAGAAGAACAAGCTGGAATGTAACTTGAATAAAAAAGGTCAAACTGGTATCAAGGTTTTCTTGCTCAAAAGTAAAAGACTCGAATGAAAGCAACAGATGTGCCGACTGTTCGATAACAAGCTTTCAGACATCCATCAAAAGTGTACAATTACATCTGCATCACAACAATTCTGATCATTTCAATCTTCAGGTTTTCATGTCTATGCATTAGTGGCTCAGCTCTGAGATGTTCTATTGTTTGTTTTGTTGAATACATGATTCTTCAGTGCCATCATTCAAAAGTCTCTTGTTCCTCTATAACAGACTGATGCTGTTAAAAACAGATTAATATTCTGAGCATAGACTCTGGAGGTTATTTTAAGCCAATAAAAACAATTTTAAGTAAATGTCTGTGTTCATTTTTTCTGTTTCTTCAGTAAGCAGCCGTGTAATAAGCAATATTGTACTAGAATAATGTAATAAGGCATTTAAAAACCTAAAATCTGTTTAACCAAAACTTGCCTCAGACGACCTACGGCTTGTTTTCTCAAATGGGATGACAAAAATAAAATAAACTACAACTGTCATTCATGTATTACTTTGACTAAATACTGTACTGGCTCCTTCCTATTGTAATCTATGCTTCATATTTAAGTCTTAAAAAATCCACCAATGATCAGGTTCTATAATATACTATACATTATTGCAAATAAATTCATTCAATGCTTAATTAACAATTAAATAACAAGTTTTACTTTCAAACAGCCCATCATTTTTCAGCATGGACATGAAAGCTGCCACCTCCTTTTCCAGTTTCTTGTGGTTGGCCTCTGCTGCCTGGTTGCAGAGAGATCAGAGGAGACGCAAATGAATAAAAGCAGCACAGGGTGCACGACCAGAGGCTTTGTAGTTAAAGAAAACCTCTAGGGCTCATTATGCTGACATAATAATCAGGGTTTTTTTTTTTTGTAGCGACCTGCAGTGAGTCCGTTAGCTCCCCGAGTGACATCGCCTCCTCATCCTCCTCCTCCTCACTGCCTTGTTCTTGGGAGCAGTAGTGTGTGCTGTAAGCAGAGTGTTCTTCTAATGCGTCCAGCCAGGCCTGAAAGACATTAACATATGCTCTTAACATTTTTAAATAAGTTGAATGAATATATGAACAGATATGGAGCTTACTTTTCTTGCTGCCTCTGGATCATTTTGAGCTGATACTTTAAAGTGATGCACGCTGTCATCAAAACACTTGAGTGTAAAAAAACAGTTATCTTTGGCTCGGATCTGGAAATAAAAACACGCAAATCATCCTCTTGCGCAAATGTTAGAATTGCACAAGCACAACACAGTGATTAAATGAGAGAGAGTACATGCAAAAAGCCTGCTCACCAAACAGTGAGCATGTGTGAGGGGTTTACATCCCTGCCTTCTGACACCGGCAGCTGCATCTGATCTTCACATGAGAGAGAAAGAGGTGACAGTTTCCTTTTAAAGGCTGGAATCTCAGCTTTGTTGGAAGCAGATCAAATTTCAGTGGGGGAACAGCAAAGAAGACAGAATAATTCTATTTTTAATGCTGTCACCCCCAGCACCATTCTAATCAAAATCTGATTCTGCGATCTTTTCACGTGTCTGATTCATGGAAAAAAGCCAAGACAAGAGATGGCACCTACTGTTTTGAGTACCAGGATAAAACCCCATCCTGTAGAACAACCCAGTAGGAGCGCCATCCGAAAAATCTGGAGCTCTGCAGGATAACACGCAAGTGAGGAGTCAGCCATCTGATTTTTGATGATTAATTTTTTTTATTCTGCTCCACCAAAAATTAATTCACTCCGACTTTACCTTCGCGAGGAGTCCCTCATATTTCTTGACATGACGAGTCGTGCCCTGCAAAGAAGGCAGATGAGAAACAGGTGTAAAGAACAAGAGAAATGAAACGCAATTTAATAAAGCCAAGTGTCTAAAGAACCCACTCGATGAACGGTGCCTTCAAGAACCTGCTTCATTACTGTATCACTGACCAAGTCAAACGCTGTCTGACCTGAAAAAAAAAGGACAAAAACAGAAAGAAGGGCTACATTCAACCAGCTTTAAAAGCTTACACATGTGCGTTTTACATCTGAATCAGTCCTCTGCACTCATACGGAACTTCAGCACATTTGTTTTTTTTTTGTTGGATAATTCCTTCTGAGTCATAGAAATAATAACTGCAAACAAAATAATACAAATTTAACAAAATGCAGAAATGTCAGTTGCTATTTATGTTTGGATGAGAAAGCAGAGACTGACCCTGTGAAATACCAGATGGAATATTTCTCACAATCTGCCCCTGCTGTTGAAGAATGCCAAGATGGACTATATGCTGATTAAATAAAGGTGTTATTTTTATTTTCTTGTGGTCAAGAAATCTACAGTCAAATGATGAGTCTGTCTCACTCTTGGAATTTCTGCCTCAGGCCTCTGAGCAGCAAATTATTATTACATCTAATTTTATTTTAAAGGCGTTTATGATTAAAATGAAATCTGAATAAAATCATCACAGTCCCAGGTCATTAAGGGTCGTCAGCTCTGGCTGATGTTCTTACCATTCTTGTTTTTGATGTTGGGGCCGGCTCCGCTCTTCAGCAGCTTCAGGGCACACTGCTTCTGGCCTCGATAGGCTGCACAGTGCAGCGGAGTGTTACCCAGCAGATCTGTGCAGTTGATGTCTGGAGGCTTCTTCCTGCTGAGCTGAAGCCAACACACAGAACAAAAGCAGATGAGTTGGATGAGGCTGAGTGTCCAGTAGTGATTTGATATTCAACAGAGAACTGAGGCAGAACACTTTGATTTGTACATGGTTCAGTTCATGGCCAAATGCATTACTGATTTCATTTTATGTGCTTGAAAAAACTTTTGACACTTTGCCAAAAAACTGCTTTTAGGGAATTTTGTAGCTGTCACTAAGATAAAAAAGATGTAGGACTTTCTGTGCCTTCAACTTCAGAAACAGCAAACAGAACTTCAGTCAAGTGAATTCTGGACACCAGACTATAACTGATCAAAATGTGACAAAACATAATATATTCCATCTTTGTTGGCATCAGGATCACCTAATCTGAGCCCAAGTCATGACCTAGACCTGAGTGCGTAGAATAGAATCTTTATTTTGTCAGTAGTAGTTTGTCACACACGTAAACATGCACCACACACTGAAATTTGTCTTCT
>JAPTYQ010125305.1:3944-15852 GCA_029814465.1 Ostorhinchus cyanosoma | reverse complement strand
AATCTGTCTGATTTAAAGGTTGAACCTGGACTAAATCTATAAAACAACAGAAATGAAACAGAACCATCCATCACACTCAAAGTTAGAAGGGATTTAGTTTAAGGAATGAGAAGTAGTAAATACATGTTCTACCACTTTTAAATAGAAATTAAGTATGTATGTAATGTATGTAATGATGGTTAACTTCATTTAAAATGTATTCCAGATGGATTGACTGATTCAACAACCAGCAAAACATTAAACCCAAACTGTTCATTTAAAGTACTGTGTAATTTTATTGAACTAGAGTTTAGTTTGTAAATGTACATGAACTGTACTTCAGTTACTGCTTCCTGTTACATCATCAACCTGATTTGAATAAATTACCCTGAACTTTGGGGTGTGGTGGAAATGCAATAACCAGGAATTCTTTTACCCAAATAAGTTCCTGGTAAAAAAGTTCCTGGTAATAAAGTTCCTGGGCTTTTGGTGGGAAAGGGCCTATTATTATATTTATATTATCATACAGTTTTGGAATATCATAGCAGTGTGACCAAATATCGAAATGGCAAACTATGAAGATATTTAATCTTATAATGGATTATCGATACGCTCTTGCTGCGTATAGGGTTTTTTTTTTGTTTTTTTTTTTAAGTACAGCCGCTATAAAGTTGTTTCATCATTCCTCATTAGTGAGTCAAGTCACCGTTGTACATGTCATCCAGGGGGCGCTCTTCGCTGAAAACTGGGCCAAAGTCACAGAAGAAGAAAAACATCAGACAGAATCCCCTCGCCCTAGTTTTGGGCCTTTTATAACAGACAGAGTAAATAAGTGTCAGCTGCAGCCTGGTGTCAGTGGTGAGCTCCATCAGGCCTTTCGACCGCCCATGCTGTGAGCTGAGGCGGAGGAATGTCATTTCCAGCTAAACCATGGAGGATACAGATAAGGTGCATGCCTGTGATCACATGAACTAGACAAACACGAAGACCAATCTGAGTGCTCAGAGTTGACAGAGCGTTCTCTGTGTAATTAAGTCTATGTCTACATAATGAAGCTTTCAAAAAAACTTCTCCCCGAGTTACACTGTGAACCTTTTTACACAGTTTTGGTGATGTTCAACTGAACACTGCCAAAACCATCAGCAGATAAGTCTGAGCACTGAAATAAAAAGTTAATGCACTTATGAACAAAAGCTGTGCACGCAGTAGAGTACGGTACACACAAAAACCAGGGAACAATAAAGACAAATGCTATTTGCACAGAGAGCACTGACACTCACTCACATCATGGGTCAGGCCTCAAAATCTGGGACAAACGCTCAAAAAAAGGATGTAGTGTTTACACGCTGTTATATTTGGGTAGGTAAACCATCTCACCCTGCACACATCTCTCTGAAGAGGTACTGTACAATCATGTGCTTTTAGTTTGTTTTGTGACTCCATGTCTATGAAAGCATGTGCCCTCATTTTAACTCCTGACAGACTGAGCAGACAGCGGAAAAGCCACAGCCTCGCACACAAGACCACGCCAATATCAGCAATAAACCATTCTAAGGCTAAATCACTGAGGATATTTACACCCACACTAACATTCAACCATTATTCTCAATATGACAAAGTTGTGAATGTGACTGGTGTCATGTAAATAACATATTCCATTTGGATATTCTGGGCCTTTTTCCAAATACAGCATTTTCCGACTGTGATGTGGGATATGAGGATTCTTTGGACATGTCTTTGGCACATTCAGAATACATGTCCTATTTGTGGATTGTACCACAGGTTGAGACACACTAACCCCGTTCACAGTAGCTGGAGAACAGACAGGGATGCTCCAAAAAAAGACCAGAAGGAGAACATTATGGAAGATGATAAACACATTTTGGACATGCGCAAATATTGAAAAACAGATATTTTTAAGAAGATGTTTCAAGGAATGAAAGAGACACATATAAACCACCCCATGTTTCCACAGGTTTTGAATGACATAATTTGAATGCATGTGTCATTACAACACATTAGTGTGAAAACTCCTGCTTTTTCACTAATTTATGTCAGTCTGGACAACCCTTGGGTGGATTTTTGAGTTTTTATCTATTTACTTTTCTTGTGATACTTTGCAGCTGTCCTTTTTTGTACTGTTTTCTATTCTTCTATGTTGCTGTTATCGTCTTCATCTTCTATTTCCAACCTGTACAATATAACATGACCACAAGTTTTCACATTTCAGTTCAAGGGAAATTCCAGATTCTGAACTTATTCATTTTTAGTTGAAATAATTTGAATGGTTAAAATGAAGGTTCGTGAGCTAGAGGGCATTAACTGTGGACTGTCTATCATTAGTGGAAACAAACCCTATTATTAAACAAGTTTTATTTACCAATAACTAATGACAAGTTTCTTTTGAATTTTTTGTTAAATGTATTCTTCTATTTCTCATTTTCATTTTATTTATTCTATACATCTATCCTTTCTCCCAGATTTTTCAGTAGATATTCTATCATTTACATATCACATCACAGTTTGAGGACTTTTATATCAAGCATGTTTTCATTGTAGTGTCATGAATATTTTAAGAGTTGAAACACTTGTCAATTCGTGTTATAATATACATTTTAACAATTAATTGCTCAGACTTCGTCAGACTGCGTTCATAAACAGCCTGAGCTTTTTTAACCTCCATCAAACATAAGTTTTAACTGGAGTATGCAAAACTGCATGTAAACTGGAATTATAGTGAATATTCCTTTTCATTAACCGTGAAAACAGCTTACCATGGCTTTTGGAATAAACTGAAAAAAACAACCTGAATGTTTTGTGTCTGTAAACATAGTCTGTGTTTCCTGACGATTAACTGTACACTGTAAAAAAAGAAAAAAAAAAAAGAAAAAAAAAGAGAAAAAAGACTGTAGAATTAACAGCAAAAAGTTGTAAAATTGCAACATAGAAAAACTATAAGTGAAAATACAATGCAAAGTTGTTTATTTGAGAAGATTTTTGTGTTAACGATTAAATCAAATATAGCTTTAGTTTTTACAGGAAGAGTATGTTAACAAAACCAGATTTATATGTAGAAATTATGTATTTCTATTGTTTTGGGAAAATAAATCTGTAATATGAAAAACAATGTGGTGCCTTTTAAATTGCAAGACCACAATGTTAAAATAACAGCCTATTTGCCTTTTCTAGAAAATTCTCGAAAAAAGAAGTAAACATTTCACAATTTACGTAAGATTTTTTCCAATGTAAAATCTACATGTTTAAAATGTAAAATCTACATGTTACTCTGTAAATATGTTTATGGTTGGACGTGTTTTTTACAGCATTTTTCTGGGAACCTGTTTTTTTTTGGTTTTTTTTAAGGTTTTGTTGTTTTTTTTTTCATAAAAACAACGGGATATTTTTTTACAGTGTAGCCAAAAATGTTTTTCCTCCAGCCGATGTCCACAGTTTTACGACACAGTAACAACGCCAGTCTCCTACAGGACTTATGGTGGGATTGCTCACTAATAGCATCAGCAGTGAGAAAGCTGTGAAAACAGTGTCTGAAATAGTTCTACTGGTGTTGACATGGTACGTGAAGCACATAATGAGCAGCTGCTGTTGAGAGAAAATAAATCAGACAACTGGAATACTTCAAAAGAAACAGGTTGAAGAGGCAGCTATGGGTCTTTTCCTGAGGGTCATAAAAATGCAGGATCATGCTGCATGGAAACCCTTCACTGCTCTAACAGCACTGGTCTAAAGGGAAAACTTCAGAAAACTCTCTATGACTCAGTGTAGTGTGATGTAAAACTCACCTCTAATGACGTGGGGGCTGATCTGTATTTATCTGTAATGACAGAACAGAGAAGGTGTTAACAGTCAAACACTGCCGATGGTTCTCAACAGCTATTTGTCACATACAATTAACTGAGCAAACACACCCTTTGAATTATGGATGTGCATGTGCTGTAGAGTTTAAGCACGGCATCTTTATGAGAAATCACACTGTGGTACAGGACATGAAAAATTAAACACAATGTCTTGAGAGTGTGAATGGAGGCCTAACACGAGCAGCGAAGGGGCACCATTACCCAGCATGCACTGCAATAAAACTAGAGAGTGAATAAATGAATATGTTTTACCACCACACACACCGCCTGAGGCAAACGGCTATCAAAACCTGCCACAGGGGGCTGGTGGTGAGAACACCACTGTTCATTCATACTACAGAGAAAGACATCGAAAACACTGTCCTCCGCTGTTGCTATGGTAACCACCTTTTTTATTGATTGGTCAAAATAAGGAGAGCATCTAACCTTGCTCCTGACCTTTCCATAAATCACAAATCCAGAAGGACAAACAACAGTCTGCTTTCATTTATCCTCACTTGATAAAATATTTAACATTAAAAAATCCATATCCAGTCTTTCGTGTTCTGAGTAGATTTTCTAACAAGATTTCTATTCAAATGTACACAGAAATACAAAGATTAAATCTACAATCGTGTTCATTTAAACATCTAACAGTGAGTCATCGACAGATAGTGATTTCAGCCACAGAGTAATGTCGAGAGATTAAAGTGCACATAGTGTAACATATCTACAGACTTTAGAGCCAGTCCAGAGACTAAAATGAAGTCATTGCTTAAATGAGACTCTTTGGCCAGATGGAAATCTTTATGAGTGTTAACAGAAGCCGACTGAATTCTACCAATATGGAAAATTACTGAGTAAATTCCAAGTAGACCAGATGACTCTGCTCCTGTTACGATAAATAATACACTGACCATGTTTACATATGCTACAAATCCCAGCATTTCCAAAAATAACTTAAAAAATAAAAACTGACCCATATCTGCAGAGTTTTACAGTTAGTCTGACGTTCAGTTTCAGGTTTATTGACTTGTTTAGTTATTTATTGTTTTGACTTGGATGTTCAGCTCAACATTTGATCAGTTATTGTCTGACAAGTGCTACGTTGGCCTTTAATGGTTATGAACTATTATTGTACCAACAGCCTTTAAAAATCTATGACTGGATATCCTCTTATTCATCACTTCATCCTCCATCTTCTAGTTTGTGTTAAAGGTTGATTAATAGTGAACTTTTAAAGCCCAATAGAGTAATGATACTTTGGAGCAAGAAAAAGCTCATCATCTCCAACCCCATCCTTTAAAATGTTGAGAGAGAAAATGCATTATGGATATCTTTCATGTCATTAAAAAGCACACAAGGCCTAACTGTTGAACTGAACCTCAAAAACTTTGTGATAAATGCTACGTTTTTTGAAACACTGAAAATCTAAGAGGGAGCCATTTCCATGTCATATATTTTGTCAAAGTCAGTTAATACTAGCCAACAGCTACTATTAATGTTAACTTCTGACAACGCTGATACTTTATCAAATGTTCTACCCCTTATGTTTTAACCCCATGGACTGCACTTTGGGAAAAATATAAAGAGTGATCAACTTTAAGACAAATATTTTTCATCCCTCTTTAAAGGATGCCATCAGCTGCAAATATATTTGAAAATTGATCCTGGTTCCAATCATAATGCTGGTGCTGGTTGAGGCCTTTCTGCGTGGAGCTTGCATGTTCTACCCATGTCTGTATGGGTTCTCTCCAGGTACTCCAACTACCTCCCACCATCCAAGGACATGCACCCTAATAGGTTAACTGTTCAATCTAAAGGGCTCATAGGTGTGAATGTGAGAGTGAATGGGTGTTCGTTTGTAAATGTCAGCCCTGTGATGAACTGGTGGTGACACGTCCATGGTGAACCCGCCTTCCCTCAATGGTTGCCGGGATAGGCTCCGGCATCCCTGTGACCCTCTGAAGGACTGAGCAGGTCAGAAATTGAATGAATGAATGAATGAATGAATGAATGAATGAATGAATGAATGAATGAATAAAAGTCAAGAAAATCACAGTTTGTGGTGAAAACACTAAAGTCACATCTAGTTTTGTGTGACAGAACTAAGTGGACTGCATCTCTTGTCTTGCATGACCAACATCAAAATGGCTGTTACTTGGCATACTTTACTCCCGTCTTCAAGGAGGTGAAAGAATATTAAAAGAAATGAAAATCACCACAAGCCTAGTGAAGCTACAGAGACATCTTCAGTGACTATAAACAGTTTGACTCTAAACAGACAGATACAATGATATGGACTCCTTATGTTTATGTATTTTAACAGTCCGATACAGTTTTACCACAAACTATGACTTTCTTGACTTGTAAAATTATCTTTTAAACTGACAAAGATTGTGTGTAAATGATGCATAATTCAAGTGGTATGAAAAAATTACTTGCCCCTTGCCACTGACTGCATGCATTTTTTTTTCCCAATATAAGGTCCCACAGGAGACTTACTAAAAGGCACAGGACTTCACCTCTGTTTTGGCACAGACCTACTAATCAGTGCCAATAGGTCAACCCAAATACTACCTTTATATTCTGCATGTTTTCATAGGAAAATACTTTACTGGGAATAATGTGGAAACAGAACTTACTGTTTACATGACCTGTATCACATTCTGAATATTGTCAAATGGTCAGAATACCAATGAAACAGTTTTGCCATTCAGAGCTATTACAGGAACTGAAAATACATCCTTCATAATGTAGCCCAATTTTTTGCAGGTCACAACAAATTACAGCAGGGGACAGACAGAGGAAAATAAACAGTCATCTGCCAACGTTCATGTGGGAAACACTGAGTCCTCTGTTTGTCTCAGCCAAGGAGAAGTTAGTGGCTGTAGTCCCTTGTCTGTACTAGGGCCTGTAAATCACAGTCGGCATATTTGGAGCAGTGCACGGTGTCACCTGGGCTATCCTGTTCAGACAAATATCGACCTCTGTGGTGCTACTTGGCTTTCACACACAGCCCGTCACATACACATACGTGCAATGTAAGAGGTTTTTTTTCTTTAAGCAGAGAATCATTACAGAGATTTAGCTCTTCTCCTTCAACTTCCAATCTAATAATCAAATCCAGATGTCACTCAATTTATCACTTAAATGCATGAATGCAGCACAAGTTAAAATACAGCAACAACACATTATAGAAATAAAAATTATGATGCCTCTAAATCAATAGATGAATTAAGGTTTCTTATGTATGAAAGTCAGGACCACTTTTGTATGGAATCAATATGGAGTTAATGCATGGACGCGTGGATTCATGTTTATGTTTTTGCCGTCACCTTTTTAGAATCTCACACACAATTAAGATACAACTTTGTTTCATCATTCAACATCTCTTTAAAAAAGAGAAATAATGACATTTATAGTAATATAATTTTGCTAAAATATTGTCATGATTTTTCTTTGAGATCAGTGGCTATGATTATTGCAATCTAATTTGAAATCACAGTTATTATTGTTACAGTATAATTTTTTGGTTCATAGGATTTATTTTGTTTGCATTTTGAATCATAGGATGTTTTACTATTTTAATTCTAACTTCACATCATCATCTGTAGTTCTAGATTGATGTATTTCAGCCTGACAGTGAAGGAGAGTTTAGAAAATAAAAAGAAATGATGGTTCAACATGTGGCATGATAATTATAGACTGGATTAATTATTCTGATCGTGGTATATCAGTCAGCCCAAACTGAAAGTGCAATAAGAAACGGTACAAGTCAGTGGCCATAGATTTGTAAAGCCCTCTGTAACTGCAAGGCGATGTAAATATTTGTAGTTGGTTATCTGCTAAATGAAGTATCTTAAAACATGCAGTAATGCAGCATCTGGTTAGAATCACGTTAGAAATTGGAGTAAACACAAGGTTCATCCCAATGCAGCGTCAGACTTCTCTACGCAACACAGAGTAGGAGTCAATGTGTTCTTCCTCTAAGCTCGGCGTGAATTGATCTTACTGCAGCAGGAGCAGCAACTGAGCTTAAAATAACTCTACTTGGACTCATCATTATCAGTCAGATTCTGTTTATGCAACGTCACAACAATAAAAACACCCTGTTTCCCACGGCAGCTTGATAGGTGACCGATGCAAACCTGTGTGTCTGTATATTAGTAGTTAAACAGAAGGACAGACATCGGCCAAGAAGGTTATTCGTGGCCTGGGTGTCAGCCAACTTGGCATGTGCAGTCTTGTCACTGACTCATGTCCAGCCCATACATACTGTAGGTTGCATAAGCACTGATTCTGTCCTGGGGAAGTAACTCTGAAAGAAGCCTCTGAGCTCCTGAAAGCTTTAATAGGTCTCATGTCTCTCTCATCGCTGGGCCTAATAACAATCAGGACAGGGCCAAGCTGTCCCAAAAATACTTCATCCACACACCAGGGGAACAGCAAAACACTCAATCCTGTAATCCTTCAAATCATCTAAAGACTTCGATAGTCTGCGAATCTACTCATCAGGTTTGTTTCAGGCTGTGCCACAAAGACGAGTCAATCTGTTTATAAAGACATCTAAGATTAAAACATTCAGCAAATATAATCAGCTGGATACAGACACTGAAATGAGCTGAAACGATGAAAGGAAAAGAAATACCAAACCAGCAAACAGGCGAGAATTAAACTATTAAGTTCCCTAGTGAAACTCGTCATAACCTCAATGCCTGAGGCGGTGCCACTCCTCCTCCTACTCACACACCAAACTTTATCACTGACATATTAATGGAATGCAGCACAAGGCTTGGAGACATTCTGTCTTACTTAAAGCCTATTTAAATGGAAAACCTGTTTATGGATTTTGTCTAGTATTTAAAACCAGTCTAGACCCATTTAAAATCAAAGCCCTGGTCCATGGAACAGTAGTGAAAGTTCATCTGATAAATACTTGTTATTAAACTGGACACCTGAGAAAATATCATGTATCTAAAAGAACATCACATTTCTTTATAGTTGTACCATTTAACAGATCAGCTGTTAACTGTTAAATTAATCTGCAGCTACTTTGATGATCAATTAGCTGCACTGAGTGACTTATCCAAATTGCCCCCTTAAAAAATAATCAGTGGAAAAATTACAATTATTTACTGCCCTCAACTGTTTCTTCAGTGTAACCAACAGTCCAAAAGCCAAAGATGTTTGACTTATTGAACGCCATCTGAGAATCTGTGTTTTGCCTCAAGAGCTCTAGGGAACTGGACATGCTAACAAGACAGACCTCAGCATATTTACTTCTATACTAAATCAAGTCATCATTAAGTCTGAAAACTGAATTTACACAATCTCAGTAAATGTGAACAAAACCAGCCACAAGTAATAATAAACTAGGAGACTGGATTATGGGCTTATTTTTACTCCTAAAAAGGATAAAAGAATACATGTACATATATCGAACTAGTCACTGGCTTTTTCCACAACCAGAAGAGCAGAAGTTCTCCAAGTTTGCTGACTCTATGTCCCTTTCTTACAACAAACTCTCTTATAAAACCTGGGAAAACTGGTGGGAAACCTCTCCAGCTGGCATTATAAAAAATATCCACCTAGAAGAGAATCTTGTTGGCACACACCAAGAGACAAGGACCTCAACACCAAAATAAAGCTGATGAAGAAGTATCAAGTATTCAAGTTACAACACAGTTGACAGCTACTGGGGTTGGCTCCACACAGACCCTGGCTTTCATAGACTTATATTTGACTTCTCTATAAATATTAGGTCCATACATTTTCCCAGACCTGATTCTGGTGTCATTTATGTAATTCGGATAAATGGTCCGATGGTTCATCTATAAGTTACTCTAAATTAATCAGATCTGAGGTAAACTCAAACTGTAGCTGCATGGCTTTAAAAGTTATGGAATGAACTGAAGTGTCTTTTTATATTAAGCTGGTGTAGGATCCTGTTTCTGTCCGACCCAAGCAAAGATGGACGTTCAGGTCAAAGTAAGTAGCAGTCTGCATAAACGTGGCAGGTTGTAAAGATCAACAAGTGTTGATTTCAGAACAGACCTCAAACCCAATGCACTGGATCATTATTAACACAATATTAGGTCAAACAGACCCAGCAGGTTTGAATCCTGCATCTTTCACTGTAACAGAAACAAACCAGCACCTGCTCTGAACTCTGACCTCTTCTTTTTTATTTTATCTCTCACCTTTACCTAAATGTCCAAACACATATAATGGGGCACTTAGCTGCTCCATGACTCATGAGCCTGTGGCTTTTGGCCAGTTTTTTTCAACATAACCTTCTTTGATGTGGGTGCAGTGTTTTATTGCTTTACTCTGGACTGGACCCAGGGTGCTTTGCAGTTTGAATCCATCACATGGCTCTTTGTTTACCGAGGCTAACGGACCTGTAATGTCAAACACAACCCCAGCAGCCATAACTGAACACCCGCATGGATGAGCCAATGATACTGGAAGAATCTGTGTGTGATGCAAATAAAGATTCTGCTGTGATGACAAGCCCCGTCTGTCTGTGAACAATCGATCATATTACTTTCCAGGTCGTTTGGATTCTCAGCTATGAGATGATCTGTAACAACCGCATCGAGCGTCTGTAAACAAATTCACCACATGGCTGGAAGCAAAGCACCACAACAATATGGCCTCTTTGTAGAGATGCTCCATTCGTTTGGCCTGCGACTGATGTGGAGGAGAAATGCTTCATTGTTGCTGCTCACATCGACAGCAGAGTCGTCATGGTTGTGCTGCGCATTCACTCAAAACCAGACAAATGACCGAGCCAGTCCCAACAACACTTAGCTCGGCTCGGCTCGGCTCGGCTTGTTTACCTGAGCTGTCTTTAAAGTGCAGTTTGACAGTCCCGTCTCTGCCGATCGTCACATCCCCGGGTCCTTCAATCCTCCTCGGTAAATCTGCCGAGGGCTTGGAGCTTTTCCTCCGGTGCTTCTGCGCTAATGTCCGGCAGCACTGGTAACACACGGCCCACGCCTGCTCCTCGTTGATCGGCTGGCTGTACAGAGTCAGGATCTCCTCCAAGGAGACCTCCTCGGATCCTCCGCCACTGCCGCCGCAGTCCATGTCCACGTCCCCGGCGTTGAATTCAGCGGCAAAATCCCGGAGAATGGTCGGCGAAGTCATCATCCCATCATCAGTCCCCGGTCGCTTCGCCATTGTCACACCATTATATCCACGGAAGACGGAAAAAAGCACGATGGAGATGTTTCAGTTTATATTAAAGTGGGTCTCTGTTCCGTAGTCAGACATTAATCTGTCGATCAGCTGTTATCTCAGTGTGTGAACGGACGAACACCAACGGCTCTGAGAGAAACCCAGAGGACACCGACTGACGACCGTGTGGTCCTAAAGCCCTCCGGCACACTGCGCATGCCCAGTACTGCATCAGCTCTTAAGTCGTTAACACTACTACCAGCAAACATTCTTCCAAAACCCCAGTTTCCTTCTTTAAAGTAGAAGATATAAAATGAGTTTAAGCTGTAAGGCCGCACACAGTAAAAAAAAATACGTTTTGGGGGGGATTTTGTGTGTTTGTCTGTGTTCCAAAGGATAATCTTGCAGTAGGTATAGGCCTACTGTTGACAGCTGTTCCAAAAAACTCTGGCTCACAAAGAGTTCAAATAAACTTCTCAATATTAATTAATATATTTTCCAGGAGGCATTTTGATCTTTTGTGTTTCTAAGTGCTCCGGTGGTCCGTTGAATTAAAAGCCGAGAGAGTATAGAGGGCCCCCAACGCCTCTGGACCAGTGGCAAAGGGTCCACTGAGGGCGCAGGAACTGCCCCATTTCATATTTCTGTCAGAAAAGGAGCTGTTTATCCTATTGTTAAGTCTGATATCAATAAGCCCTAAAACTACTCTCCATACAGTCAACAATGGGAAATCCTATATATCCATTTATTGTAACAACTGTCTTTAATGAGGCACTGGTTATGGTTCAGAAGGATCCAAATGAATTTATTCAGTTCAATACAATGATTCATTTTCATGGTCAGTTTTTACCAGCAGTAGATCACAGTTTTAAGTGTCTTAAATACTGTTG
>JAPTYQ010125294.1:16632-37411 GCA_029814465.1 Ostorhinchus cyanosoma | reverse complement strand
CACACACACACACACACACACACACACACACACACACACACACACACACACACACACACACACACACACATTCTCTCACAGTTCTTGTACTGTAGCACAGCGGCACAAAACATGAACACTTCTCGTACACACGGCATGCCTGCATGCTGCTTCCACACCTGCACAAAGTTTGACTGCCGAGCCCTCAGACACACACACATACAATATACAGATGCTTTTTTTTTTGCCATGCCATAACTGCTTCCCCTTTTTCTCCCCACAATGCCTTGCTGTGGCTGTGTGACCCTTTGCATCATAAGAGTCCTGCTGCTGAAAACCTATTGGTTGCCATAGAGATGCACCCTCAGCTTGTCTGTTGCCACATCATGTGTGTTTTACGCGTGAGAGATCCTGAGTCTGTGCGCTGATAAGTTGCTTGTGTGTATCAATATGCACTTTTTGTGTGTGCCTGTTTGTGTCTGTGCATGTACACCACATCTGTATGTGTGTGCCAACATGTTGCCTGTGCATATTTGTGTGCATTTGTATGTGATTTGTAGTATGCTGTGTGCGCTTGTTTTGTCCTGTTTAAAGATGTAAATAAGAATGACTCTTGAGTTACTTCTCTGGTGTTGTTAGCATTAAGAGTTTACATTTTGTTTACATGGTATCTTGCCATTTTTCTTTCACACACTGAGGGTTGATTAGCAGATACGGATGGATTGTGGGCAGTTTTGTTTCTATCTTTTTCTAAGCCAAATATTACACACACTACACACTGAAGTGACCACTGCGCACACATTCTCATTTACATAAATACAATTTGCCACAAACACACACATTCACTCGTTGCTGTTTAAATGGAGAGAATCATAGTTACTGTAAAGCTGTCCGTGGACGGCCAGATTTATGAGAGTCTACTGGAACACCGACAGACAGGATCAACAGATCGCTGAGGAATCAAACAGTTAATAAAATCTAAATGCCAAAACCCAGGCTGCGTTTACACACAGGAAATCTTTTTTAACCTGCTCCTCTGCAAGAAAGTGTCACCTCCCAGTCTTAAATTAAAGCACATTGCGTCTTGTGTTTACAGCCTTCATCTGACCAATTTTGACATTTTACTGACTTACTGGGATATACAGTATTTATATTATCAGCCTGGCTTTCTCTCATTTTACACCATATGAAAGATAAATACTTTTAATAAATGTGCATTTTCAGTTCTTCCTGCTTAATTGGAACACTTGACTTTAAAAATTGTGATAACTCACAAACCTTAAAAAAAAAAAAAGATTTCCTGTTGTGTCTAAATGCAGTCACAGTGATTGTGTTGTCTTTATGTCCTGTCACAGTCATGTCAAATACAACTAGATGAATATAATCTTTCTCTTTTTCTTATTTGATTTTTAAATATAAATACAAAGAGTTATTGTTGTATATATGATTGTTTCATGTGAATCATTGTTATTATTTTAGAAAGTAAATTATAAATATATTTTCTGGAGAGTGATGTTACTGAGATGCTGTTGGTGGAATAAGAGGATAGCCTGATTCTTTTCAAGGAGTCCTCTGTGCTGTAAATGAATGACTGAAAGGAGGATGATGATAATAATAAAATAGTTAAAACAATATCTCCTGGTCTCTTCTGATCGTAATTTATGTAAAGAATATTGTACAAAGTTGGTCATTATTGTGGAATAAACTACAGGGAGTCTTGATCACCTGCATATTATATGGCTATTTACTTCAGAAATAAATCATTTTCCAAAGAAAAGATTAGAAATTAGCATCATTTGAAAATTATTTAAATTATATGTCTCTTACTTGTAGCAATAGTTAAATACTTTTAGTAGTAAAGAACAAATTATATATTATACTATAATTAACAGTA
Organism: Ostorhinchus cyanosoma; assembly: GCA_029814465.1. NCBI lineage: Eukaryota > Metazoa > Chordata > Actinopteri > Kurtiformes > Apogonidae > Ostorhinchus > Ostorhinchus cyanosoma. The sequence goes on along the minus strand of JAPTYQ010125294.1, from coordinate 35,538 downwards.
TAGAACATTTCAGAATCAAGATTTCAATGAAGCCAAGGACAAATACATCAAATCCCCACACTGATTTTCACAATGCCCTTTACAAACTTTCATTTTTGAGGTCACATTGTAGCACCCACCATCTTGACAACTTGGACCAGGAAGTGACCATATATAGACATAAAGAGGCGTGTGAGAGGTGGGCTAATGCTAAATCCTAGCATGCTGACATGCTAAAACGGTAACAAACAATTGTGTTACAAAAGAATTTGAGGGTCTTGTTAATGTAACTTATTAAACCACAATTTCAACATGAACTATCTGTCAGGAAAAAATATGACTATTCAATAAAAACCAACTCAGAAAGTCCAATTTTGATGAGCAAGCTATCAAAGACACTTGCTAATCAAAGTTTTACACATACTATCCTAAAATCTTATCAATGGAGGAATAATGTAAAGATAAACCATCAGGATACTTATAAGATCCAAGTAAAATAATAACTCCTATTTTTTTTTTTTTTTTTTTTTTTTTTTAAAGGGACGTTCGATGTAGGTTTATGTGCCTTTTAGGAGCCTGCCCCCAGTGGCTGTCAGTGGTATTACACTTGGCTCCACTTCCTCACCCTTTGGTTAATTCAGAGGTGTGTGTTTGTGTGTGGTATTCCAGCTGGCTGTGACCTCAGGCTCAGCAGTGTGTGTTACTGTCTCAGGTGTTTGACTGTCAGTGGATAGGCGTGTTGTCGTTTGTGTGTTTTTTATGAGGGGATTAAAGCGCTGACAGCCGTTGTCCTGGAGTGTCAGGAAGCCACAGTTCAGTTTCACACACACCACTGGCCTCCCACGGCTGAGATCCCGGGTGGTTTCTCAGTTATCAGTAACAGAGTCTCCCCGAAAGGTCACGGCCTCTACCAGACGGCCAATTAGTCTTTCTTCACAAGAAGTATTATACACCGAGGCTGAATTTGTGTGTTTTTTTTATTTTTTATTTTTTTGTTTTTGTTTTGTTTTTTTGATGAGAGAAATGAAAATAGCTGAATCCCAGGCAAGTGTGCACAGATGGAGATGTGCTGTAGGTTTGCATCTCCATCTGTTATTTGAGCTGACTCATTCAAATGAAAAGCTATGTCATGTCTTTTTTTTTTTTTTTTTTTTTTTTCCGGAAAATTAAACTAATCATAAGCTCATGGCGTTCATTCAGAGATGCACAGAGACAGCTGCTCTCCTTTAGTCAGACATTTCCTAGGTGGGATGTAGACTAATATATTTGAAGTGAATATATTTACAGATGCAACATGTAACAAACTGCATGCTGGTATCAAATATTCTCATTTTTAGAGTCAGTTGGTTGTTTTTCATTATTAGCTACATATACATATCACTTGTGAGAGGGAAATACATTACTTTTTTTGAATCTGGTGGTAAACACTGACTATGGTAAACGAATATCTTAGTCTATATCTTCACCCATTAACCAATTTAAAACATGAAAGTCTATGAAAAATCATTGTCTTGTACAACATTAGGTGTCTTGAAGTTGACCATTCCCTTTGTACAGTTACTGCGAAATATCCACCACCTAAACAGTGTTAAAAATTCACCTAAATAATCATTAAAATTATGTCAAACTGACAGCATTAAATATATGCCACATGTGCACCTGTTCAACTGCTCATAAACGGAATCTTTTAAATCACCTCTGAAAACACAATTTTATAGGTACGCCTAATTTTTTATGTGATTTTAGTGGTCCCATTTCTTTTTGAACTTTGTTTTTTTTATTTTGCTTTAGCACTTTGTATTATTATTTATTACCCTAGCGCCTGAAGAGGAGGCAAGGGTTATTGTTTTTAGTTCAGTTTATTTCTTTGTTTGTTTCTTTGTTTGTTAACACTTTAGCAGCAAAACTATGGGTTGAATTTATACCAAATTGGGTTATACGTTGCCAGTGACCCAGAATAGATGTGATTACATTTTGGAAAAAGGAGGTCAAAGTTCACATTTTCTTTGAATTTTTAAATTCTTTCTTTTTTCACATTTACTTATAATGGGCAAAATTTGTCAATACTGTCTTTGTCTATGCTGACATCATTACATGCTTGGACATGATGACATCAGCTGGATCATGCAAAAATAAGCTACAATACGTGCAAGCGGCGGGGTTTGTTGTGCCTGGCACCACTTGTTTTAGTGACTTCAGTCTTACTCTTTGTACCTTCAATTGCATTTATGGCTCCTGTTATTGCTTTTATTGCAGCAGTTGGGTAACTACGTTTACAGTTTTTATGATGTGATGTTGTCTTTCTTTCCTTTTTTCTTTTATTGCATGTTTATTGGGATTGGATATTGGTGCTTTAGATTTTTGGTATTTGTATATTTGCCTATTGTTTTTCTTTGCTGTTGGTAACTGGTAATGAATTTACTGCTGTCAAAGCACTTTGTAAATGCTGTTTTTAAAAGTGCTGTATAAATTATGATTCTTTTTCTTCTATTATTATTATTATTATTATTATTATTTAGGCCAATCACATGACAGGAACTCAGTGCATTTGAACATGTAGACATGGTTAAGAGGATCTGCTGAAGTTTCAAAAAGCATTAAAAGGAAATCTCAAACTGTTTTTCTTCTCAGTCATCACATCACAACCAAACAGAATGCCTTCAAGACTTGGTACATTTGCATCATGGATTTACAGTCGACAAATCTGCAGCAACTGTGTGATGCTACCAGTCAATATCAACCAATATCTCAGAGGAATGTTTCCATCACCTTGTTGATGCTAGTTCATGCAGAATTAAGGCAGTTCTGAAGGTAAAAGTGGTCTAACCTGGTATTAGCAAGGTGTACCTAATAAAATGGCCTATGAGTGCGCAACAAAGTGACATAAATATACAGTTATTATTCAGCCTTTATTCAACAAAAATAATAAAATCCAGGAAATATATGTTTAGTATTAAAAGCACACGAAAACCTTTACTAAATTACTTCTAATGGCAAAAAAAAATCTGTATTTATTCCAATCTCTGTTGCCACGACAAAAAGTAAATAAAACATGTTAAATGAAACACACACACACAAATATATATATATATATATATATATATATAAACATAGATGTTACGTGTACGTCACACTAAGCAGTTGTTATAGTTTTAATAAGGTTTGTATATCTCCTGTGGATGGATATATGTGTGTGGTCATTATGACGTGATAAAATAACAAACCTGGCCAAGTACAGTAAGTATATACAATATCTACACATAATAGAAAATATATAAATACCAGTTTAAAAATGCTTAGATTTTTCTGGCTTTGATGCTTTTTCACATATTCTGACAATGTCTTTTAGGTTAAATTCCATGTTAAATGGGTTAGTAATAAAGCCTAACTGTTTTGTCCTTGTCATTTAATGTTCCTGGGAACACTGTCCAATATCAACTACTAGTGATTAGTAGCATCTTGAATTCCACTTTTTAAAAATGGAGGATTACTTTCTTTTCCACCACCAGCAAAGAAACCTCCACAATATTTGACAAGTTCATAGTTTTTCACTGGAAGGGAAATGTCCTGTTGAGGATAGTGACAGTGATAATCACACACACACACACACACACACACACACACACACACACACACACACACACACACACACACACACACACACACACCATTTCTCTGGCTGTCAGGTGAAAAACTTAAATATTTATATGGGTGAAAGCTGGAGCCAGGAGTGGGGGGTGGTGTGTCAGTATCTGTCTATGCATTTTTTGTGTGCTACTTTAAACTGGTTTAGTGCATTTGTCGTCATCACTGGATGAAGGCTACACCGTGAATAAGTGTGTGTGAGATGAATTTCAGGGGGCTAAAAGGAATCCTCTGGATTGGAAACCCTGTTAATATCGTTGGAGTGGCAGCTCGCTAATGGCAAGCAGCAAGCAGCAGCAAGATATATTAATACACTTCAGACAGTTACATAACTGGAGCTACTAAATGTGTGTGTGCGCAAGGGAGATACATGGATAAATCTAACACCTCCTACACTTCCTCCTCACTCTCTTTCCTCTCATCTTCATCTGTGTGTGTCTAGTTCTCCATCTCTGCCACATTTTTTCAATAATAAATGGTAGAATGGTGTTTAATGTGGCTGTGGGGGGTACATTTAAAGGGACCAGGCAGAGTGGTAGAAACTCAGCAGCAGTTTGGACAGACGGGTCCAGCTTCAGCAGGACACGTCCTCAGTACATTACAGTATGTGCAGAAGAATTCACCTGCAGCGTAAACAGGGTTGTGTGTGTGTGTTCAGGATTTTAAGATGCTCTGTGTATCTCTGGTTTTATTTTCTCATCCCTCTCTCTTCCTCAAGTCTTAGGTTTCTATTATTGTCTTTCAACCTCTTCATCTCTCCCTCTTCGTCTCCTCTCTCCATCTACTGAAACTCCCACGGTTTTCTGCTCCCTCTTTCCCTTCCACCCATCCCATCGCCTTGCTGCGTTGCCTAGCAACATCTCCTCATCTGCAGACAGACGATCTTGATGATGGAGAACTTGTGACACCAGTCCATATACACACATCATTGTACAATTGGACGGCTGAGGACATGTTGGTGTCAATAACTGTCAGTGTGCGGTTCATGATGGGAGGCAGTTTAATCGCATCAGTGTGTGAATCCTTTCTCCTGTTTTCGATGCGTACATGGATTTCCACTTGAGTCTTTTCTTTGTATTATTTTGCCACAATCACAGCTGTTAAGAACAGATGCAATCTTTAGATTTTTGTCAGTTTTAGTCTTGTCTTTGTGACTTCGTACTGATTCGTTAAGGTGTTGACATAATTATTTCTTATTTAGCCTTTTGGTTTTGTTTCAAACTGTTTAGTATTTATTTTTTCTCCATTTTGATGAATTTGCTAGTTTCTTTTTCCAGGTATTATGAAGCCTTGATCTATACAAGCTGAAAAATATAATCAAATAAACAGATCCATTAACACAGAGGAGAAACTGATTTCACCATAAGTTTTGTCATTTCAGCTTATTGTAGTTTTTGTCTTATGTTATTTTTCAGTTAGATTTAGCCTCAATTTCCATTAAAGGCTTATCTAACATGTTCAGTAAGTGTACTTTGAATCTAGGAGCCAAGTTTTATCACAACAGGTTTTCTTTAGGTGGGCTTTAGTGTCTGTGCTCACACTTTACATCATATGTATTTAATACCATGAGTCATTTGAAAGCAGCACTTCCCCCACAGACTCATCCCCAAGTAAGAAATAAACACCAAGACCTGACACAATGTCTTAGTTCATGATATTTTATTGGAAAAACAAAATGCAAAGACTAGCATGTACAACTTGGAATGCAGATCAACTGAACTGAACAGAACAGTTGGACTGGGCCGGGCCTCGCCGCACCCACACACACACACACACACACACACACACACACACGCACGCACACAAACTCGCACACAAACCCAAGATAGAAAGGCCGCAAAGCACCGACCCTGTCCCCACTAAACTGAAATTTAACACCCTAGAATGACAGAAGCAACATTCGAGGCAATATACTACATCTGACTAATCTTCAACCGTGGAGTTACCGTGTCTGCAGCTTTATTTAGACTTGTTTTAATCATTTGTGCATCTTTAACCATTCTGAATTTCATTATGCTCATATTGCCTCCAAAATTGCTCCTGTACATCTTCATCTTTTCAGCCCACCCAACCCCTCCAAATAGACTAGGACACACCCATTGTCCAAAGGGCCTTAAAATCTATACCCCGCCCGGGCTTCACCCTCAAAAAAGGTAAACACACAAAAGATAAAGCAGTTATCCTGACATGCCAGAAACACAGAATCTAAAATGAGTTGTTTATTCCATTTTAATATTTTTCTTAAAAATATCTCTGTCATCACTGACTTCATTTAGGTAAGCAACCTGCAGGGTTTGCGGTTCACTCACTCCCATCCATCTGTCAACTAACCCTCCCTCCTCACTGTGGGTCCCAGGCTAATGTGAAGCTCAACAGCCTTCTGCCATTGGGCTCTCAACAGTAACCCATCTAAAGCTGCATGCATGAAGAACAGAAAGAAACTAAATAGGAAGTAAGAGAAGAAAGGCGATTGGCCAACCCAAATAATCATCATGACATCAGGCAGATGGAACCAGGAAGCAGAGGAGCAGTGGCCAAACGAGCCAGCTGCAGAGAGGCCGCTCGGCTAACAGGTCGAGATCTGGTTGGGCAGCTCAGCGCTTGGGGGGAGGGGCAGGGAATACAAGCCAGTACATGCAGATTCATTTTGGTTTTGTCTTTTACCTTTTTTGAGCTTGTTTAAATGGACAGATTTTTCAGTTTTCACATTCAGTTTAAGTTGTCTATACAGTATGAATAAATGTAGATTTTTGCAATAAGAGGTAAGTGAAACATTTGACTGATTCTTTGTTATGTGAGCTTCGTTCATTTGGCAGTCATCATCTGAACAAATTCTGTGGAGGGAAACAAAAGGAGAATCATCAGGGTGTGTTTAACACATGCACTTAAACAAAAACACACTTGCAGTATATAAAACCAGTTATTCAATGTAAGGTCAATCTAAACAATAAAGCATTCAGTTTGTCTTCATTCATCGTAGGTGGTGTACTTCTGTTTTAAACTTTGCTCGCTTGTACCTTCATAGTTGACTTGTCCATCTCCGTCAATATCAGCTTCTCTGATCATCTCATCTACTTCCTCATCTGTCAGCTTCTCTCCCAGGTTGGTCATCACATGGCGCAACTCTGCCGCACTAATGTAACCGTTGCCATCCTGCAGGGACATTAGTGCTCAGTTAAACACAATCCGTAAAACACTGCAACACTCAACTCAAAAAGGGGAAGAAGCTTTTTAAACATAACACCCAAAGCTTTGAAATTCCTCTTAAAGAACTTTGTGAATTAGTGGACAATTGTCTACAGGAATCTACAGGTTTCAACTTCCACTGTTTTTTAGACCAAACATTGTATATATGGACAAACACTAGTACCTTATCAAAAACCCTGAATGCCTCCCTGATCTCCTCCTCACTGTCAGTGTCCTTCATCTTCCTTGCCATCATTGTCAGGAACTCAGGGAAGTCAATGGTCCCATTACCTACAGTGAAAAATCAAAAGTTCTCAGTATTTTACAGTAAAGAGGAGTTAGGTAAAGAGGAGGTTTGACAAACTAGAAGTTGACCAGGTTAAAGGGAAGCCAGCGTACCATCTGCATCAACCTCATTGATCATGTCCTGGAGTTCAGCTTCAGTTGGGTTTTGACCCAGTGACCTCATGACGGTTCCCAGCTCCTTAGTGGTGATGGTCCCATCTCCATCCTTATCAAACAAGGAGAAGGCCTCCTTGAACTCTAAACAGACAAGACGGTGGTGGAGGAGAAAACAAAAAAACTTCAGAAAATGCAAAGACGATTTCAAAACTGCAGATAATTGCAGAGACATTAAAGTTGTGTTTAACTATGTTGTCTTACCTGCAATCTGCTCTTCTGTTAGTTGGTCAGCCTAAAAAAGAAAGAAATTAAGTCTATTAATCTGCACTGAGACCAAAAGACAATGATGTACATGAAGAAACAAACACAACTTGTGTTAAACCCTTGCGATTAAAACACAAAATTTAAATGTACTGCATAAACCACAATGCACATAAATCTCATAAAACTGATAAGAAATTTAAACAGCGTTGTGAAACCGAAAGCTCTAGAGTAACCCCGTCATTTCATTTCCATTTTCAGTGACATACAACCTTTATCCCCTCAAAGTGGATGTCAGTGAGGTCTGCCACAAGCTTTACTGCTTTAGGTTCTGGTTTTTTCTCTCCTCTACGTCCTCCTCTTCCATCCAGCCTCAACCCACCACCTCCACTCCGATGTTTTGGATCCAAACCTCTTCCTCCAGCACCTCCCATAGCCATTCCTGTTTTGATGCTTATGCCATCCAGTGCTCCACGGACCATAACCAAGCCTTCAGCCAGGCACTCTGTGCGCTTTCTGTTCTGGACTCCTTCCTTTTTAACCTCTGCAAGTTCAGTCTTTGTTCTCTGCAGGCAGTTCCTAAGGTCCTGCATCTCCCTGACCAGGCTATCCATACGGCCAGACGCCGAGTCCATCAGCATCTGAAGAAAAGCTCTATAGTTCCTCTCCTGTTGCTGAACGAGCTCCTTGTAAAAGTGTTGTTGCTCATCCAGAAGGTCATAAACAGTGGAGAGGCTCATAAGATCATCCTCTGCTGGGTACAAAGGGACCTTCTTAGGCATCATACTGAGGGGGTGATAGCAAGAAGGACAGTAATCAAGTCTGAAGTTGGGAGGAATAGGTGGCTGAAAAAAGTAATGGCCAGACATCTATCAGATCATGCTAAGCAAACACACGGAAATGGATGGATAGCAGATCAACATCTCTCAGAAGAGTTAAATATTAATATGGGTCTGAACAAACTTCAGTAATGACCTTTGATTTTAATAGCTGGAATAACTCAAAGGTCTTTCCTATTCCTTCAGGAAAGTTGCATTGATAGCTGCATGAAGGCTAATCCGATGACTGGATGTTTGCAGAACTTGTCTTTCAGACTTTCCAGAGTGAGTGGTTGGCTGATGGATGATAGACGTTGTCACAATCCCTCTAGTGTACCAAAGGTCAGTGAACTGGCACGGACCTGACAAGTGATGTCTCTCTTCGATGTGGCTGGATAACAAAAGTTGCTTCTCTTGTTGACGTTCGCCTGGATACTTGTTCTTCCATCTGTCTCTCTCTCAATAAATCTGTCCGCTGTCCTGCCTAAATGTCGGCCTCGCGTCTTTCTACCAGTTCTGAGTGTGTTTGCCCAGCTGCTGTCCGTCCATGACAGCATCCAACTCTGACTGGTCAGGACTCTACAGTAACCAGTTACACCACATCTGTGTGTGAGCCAATGGTCAAGGCTTAGCTTTCTGCCCACGTCTGCAACAGATGTACAGTAAAGCTGGATGCACAGATGAAGTGTCCACCTCCTGCAGCAGTTAAACAGACAAGAAGCCTTCAACGGTTCGACAGTGAAAGAGGATGAATGTGTGTGTCAAGGCCAGGAGGCCAGGTCAGAGGTGGTCACCCAAATGTGTCAGTAAAATTGATTTAGGGTGTGTGTTTGAAACAGAGTCCAGACTGGGGGGTCACACAGGTTTTGTATGTGTCCATATGCACGTGTTGATCCATGGCCTGTCGTCTCACTACTCCAATTGCAGCTCCTGGGGAGGATCAGTTCACTGGTCACCTGACCTTCTAGACAGCATCATGGGTCACACCAAGTAGCCGACTGGCACACAGTTTCACCAGTGTCATGGAGTCCAACCACCATCTTGAGAACATCAGTGTTAATTATAAGCCGATTGGACTGATCAATTTATCTATGAATCAGTCTACCACAACATCATATCACGGCCAACCAACAACACTGTCTCTGACCAAAACTATGTGCTGAATTGCAAATCCAAACTGTTTCCATCAAACCACAAATACACAGTATCACTATTTTTGAAGGTTAGACTCGACCATTCTTCTATACACCAATCAATCCTAAAATTAAATACAGAGCTTGTAATGTTATATTACTTCTTGTAACCCATCTAATTTTTGTCTTTTCTGTGATGCTAAAAGCAAAGCTGTTGTGAAGCAAGAAAAAAAAATCCAAATTTTATTTAACAAAATGTTATGAAGAATATATTCTTAATAAACTTAGTGTAGACTGACAGCAATGTAGGAAAAACTGCATGAATTCAAACCCAACAGTGACACATACTATACTGTGTCCTACAAGACAGTACAACTGCCAAGAGTACTAGGCATAGAGTCTGCTTTAACAAAAAGAACTTGTCTCATTAATCCGGAGGGCATAAAGTCCTCTTTATATTAGAAGTACAATCTAGACTGCATGGCCTTGAGTACAGTGTGTGAAAGGAAGACTTTGGAGAATACAGTCAAAGCTGAAATATCTAATCGACATGGCATTAGTGCCGTTAAGCAACACTAACAAAGCTATTAGAATATGGCTGATGATAATGATAGTAATGATGTGTTGTGTGTACGTGTCCATGCATGTATGTGCACACTCTAGCTTTGGTTAACAAGCTGCTAACCCTCTAATATCCAGGTCAAATTCCTCTCAAGGCGCAGCAATGCCAGGCACTACAAGCCACATTACAGTGAGTGTTGCATGTTGGCCCTACAACTTACTTCTGGAGAACCCCCCGACAGAAGTTTGACATAGAATTAAATACAGGTAACAAGTTTTCCTTTTTATTCAGCAGATCATAACTGCAAGAGCTTGTTTCAATTTTCCAGTTTTCTAAAGTTTTACTTTTTAAATCAATGAGCATATAATGAAAATTCTGATTGTACAAACAAAACAATTCCTCTTGGATTTCAGTATCTCACTCGAGGCCTCAATGAGCATGGCCACAAGTGGACAAATCAAAATTTCCAGCATTTAACAAATCCTGCCAGTGGAAAAGGAGTGAGATGACTGTAACAAGTGAGGCTTTATTTCCACTGGCTACTTCCTTCTTCCTGTATCCAACCTAGTGAACCAGGTAGCTATGGCAACCAATAAACCTACATGCATCTGTGGGAGCTCATCCAGGGGTTTCCCTCTGTTTCCATGTAAAATTCATATCTTACATTTTCAAAACACAATTGTTCCCTCATGCATAAAGGCACTTTCACATGTTCAGAATAATGGAAAATATGTTTTTTCCAAAGGAGCACTGATCACACAGTTAAGTATAGTTTAGTTCTTCAGTTTAGACATGGTCCTTAAATGTTGCATAATTATAAGGCACCAGGTAGGTAGGTATGAAAGTGAGCTCGACAGCAGCCTGAAGAGGTGCCACAATACCCATTAAATTATTTTATAGTCTGCAAGCAAGTCTGCCCAGTTTTTTAACAAACTGGCCTACCCAAGTAATTACATACAACTAATGACAAAAATTCCAAATATTTGGATTAAATTACTTAGGAAACTTGGGATAGTGGTATGAATAAAATATATGATAGAAACAAACAATAAAAGCAATCAGTTCAAATCCGGTTTAACATAAGAGACAGGGCAATGTTGTTTTTGTTACTGTGATCCTGTCAGGAAATACTTTATGAATTACAACACTTTCCAGCATTCAATAGTTACCAGAAAAACAAACTAAAAAGCCCTTTGGGTAAAACAATTTTGCTTTTCAAGACAGAAAATACATATGACCAAAAAGACTGCCTTTTTGGAGACCACACTACATTAGAATCTGATTCATCACATTCTGAGAAATGAATCAAACAATCAGACATGAATTTCATTGCCATACTTCAGTGCATCTTCTAGGAAAGGTATTTACATAACTGATGAGGTTAATAGTAGAACACTGCCAGCGCAATAAGAGCCAGAGGCTTTTAATGTGTTCACTAGATTCTATTCATCAAACCATGTTTATCTCTATTCAATCACTGAGCTTCAAGAAAATGTCCATGCTATGTACCATATAATCAACCACTCCCTGGACATTTTTCCAGGTTTATAAACTGAATAATAAAACCAACATTGTGCAATTATGAACAACAAATCAAACCCTACAGAGGTGCAAACGAATCTGTCTGCTTTTTCACCATTTCACAATACAAGAATGGAGACAAAGTCCCCCCCCCTTTCTTTGCTTGCAATATTCAGACAAGACAGGACACGCCAGACTTGGGGACTGTCTCTTTCAGTCATGTATAATCTGTATAAAATCAATATTTAAAGATATGCTGTGGTCAAATCAAATTCAAGCGTTACTTTACGAAATGAATACAATTTACAGTTACCATTGTTATTAGTTTCTGCAGTAGTTACGTTGCATATTAATAGCTATTAAATTGTTATAACAGCTATTAAAATATGGAACGGCCTCTATAGATCAGTAATAAAAGTCACCAAACGTGTTCTCCGCGATGCAGAATACTGGGGTAAGAACAGTTCACATCTGCCAAGCAACACCTCAACCAGCAGATTTCATCAGTTCACCGGCTTCAAAGATGACCTGTAGATTTACACTCTACAAACTAACGCGACTCTATTTGCATCAGATATACATATACAACTGTTGTTACAGCTGTCAAATGCCAGAAAAGCAATTTATAGGAATATGACATTAACAAAACCGATAGCTGTGATGCTAACATGAGCTGCAAGCCGATCCATCACAACTACTGTCAATTATGCGGCCACTTGTAACAAGCAGCCTGATGCGAGGATTATCTTTATCATGAGCAGGCGCTATAAAGTCATCTGTGGCAAAGACTAACTGTGATATGATATGTCTGTCGTAACAATAAGGTGTTGAGTGTAACGTGGCTAAGCCGACAGTGTTCGCTGCTAGTTCGCTAGCCAACTTAACGGTACAAATGAGTCCATTCCACTCGCGCTCTCTCAAATGAATACATCGGGATATTTCAACAAAACCAGCTCAAGACACTAACAAACGTATCATATGGGATCTCAGTGAGCTGGACACAATTTCATTCGTACGTAAGCCGAACCACAGGTTAGAAGATACTTACCATGTCTGTTTGAGTTGGGAAGGTTGGTCTGCTACCGCTACAGGGAGAGAGGAAATGGACGGCTGCCACTGATCAAGGCTGTTTGGAGGCGGGCAAGCAAGACGAAGCACAGCCGCACTGTATTCCTCCGCACTGAGGGGAAAACACGCTTTGGCGCTGAGGTTCAGGCGCGGCGTGTCCGTGTCTGCGCACACGCACAGACACGCGTGACAGGACAGAGATATAAAATCTGAACTGGACACAGGTGTCTCAGACATTATCATTGTATCGTAATTAAATAACAATTTAGCTGGTGGTCTTTTGAGAGCAATAATCTAATTTCAGTGCAAACGGAATTGAATCAGTGATGAACCAGCAGCAGCAAACTTTGCAAACAGAGAAATAATACTCAAACTTGTCTATTCTCTTATCTTTATTCAGATAGGAATTTATCATATCTTAACATTACAATGCATCTCAAATTATATTTTTTTAAGTGTAATGCTCTGAGTGTTTCCAGCAAGAATAATCCCCCAAATTACACATGGATATGAGATTAAGACTCACTGGAAAGGTAATTGATTACTAGTGGCCTGCATTCAAATCTAGGATTAACTATCCAGCGAACCTGAATGAAAACCGCAAAAGCAAATCAAAATCTATCAACATTATGAAGCCAAACACTGCAAACCACAGTCAATGTGCTTCTTCATCACAATATGCACACATTCTATCTCTGCACCTTTCTAAAATAAAAAGTGAAATACATTGTTTAAATTGACTAGTTCAAAATTTTTGCAAATCAGGTTCTGTACTACTGCCCGTTCTTTGTCAAAGTGACATTCATGCAACTGCGACTGGCACAGTCTGCTTATTCCATTTATTGTATTATCCTCTGAGGCCACGTCACACCCAGTTGACACCCATCATTAGACTACTGTTGTTTGAAGGCTGAAGGCTATGACAATAACACTAAAACGCATCATAATAAACTAATAAGACTTGAATTAACTCTGTCAGGTGTCAAAACTTAAATTTTATGGATAAGCAAACAGTACAATCCCAATTACATTGTGAATGCAGGATTGTTGCTGCAAAATGCATTTGTATCTTTTTTTGAATAATAATGTGATAATTTAATACTGAATCTTGCATTGGTTGTATATGTATATTATGATTATCACAAATCAACAACCTAACCAACACCCTAACATTATTCACTTGCATCTCCATTTAGTTGGGTTAAAATATACTCTGATTATCAATGTTCTCCAACCTGCCAGACGACCACACAGAGTGACGGACTATTTTATCTTACACAGATTTTTATAAAGGCGGAAGGATACCGGTTAAACATTACGACTGACGGCATTGGGGAAGTTGAGGTTTTGGTTTTGAAAGGCGGGGTTTGATTGGGCGGCGCAGAGCCGCAATATTCTGCACATTGTACCGAGGCCGCTGATTGGTCAAGTCGGATCTGCAATGCGTCAAACCACGGCGCGGCAACGGAAGAGGAGGGAGCGATTTCAATGAGCTGTGTAATACAGTGTGTGTGTGTGTGTGTGTGTTGTTAACAACAGGGCGGGTTGGAGCATCAGGTAATTCACAGGTGTGCAAAAATAGGCGACGTAATGCGAGGTGCAAATGGCGTGCACGTTCAGGTACACATGCATAAAAGGTGACTATATTATACTTAATATATTACTGTTCATATACTCTTACTCTATACGTACATATAATACTGTGTGTGTGTGTGTATATATATATATATATATATATATAAGATATAGTACTTGCCAAACAGTACATTCTGCAAATGATCCAATATCAAAGATATATCTAGTATAGCAAAGTAGGAATTAGTATACATGAAAACACTAGGTTTTTAAATACTAATGCACTAACAATTTCCTGTACCTTTTTGTATGCGTCCTGTTTTTTCTTCCGTTTTCATTTGAATTTCCTGATCAAGTCAAAAGACAAATATCTATGTTTTCAGGTTACATTCTGTAATGGTCACCTTGTTTGGAAATACACGAGCACCCAACATCTACATGATAGTTGTTTTATTGACAATGTCTGGTACCAAAATACAATCTTGGTAGTTTGCTGTGTATACAAAGCATTTTAGGCAGAATATAAAAGGGGCATCTAGCTCATCTTGAGATAAGATCACTGCAACTTCATTCTTACATGCTGCAACTCTTGGGTATTTTATCTACATCTGTTTGCTCTTGCAATCATTTCAAATGTGCCATTAGGTAGATGTGAACTCTTCAGTGAGGTATGTGTGCACTTTCAGTCCTCCAGTAGTATATCCAGTTCTTCCAAAGGCAATCTGACACGAAGTTCTTTCTCTGTCATCAGGTCGACAAATTCCTGCAGATGTTCGGGAAACAGCTGCACTGCATCCATATACAAACCCTGCTCGAAGACATTGCACGTGCCAGTCAAAAACAACCATCCACAAGTTTGAATAAATGCAAATTTGCATGCACAGCCACACAAACAACAATTGGGGATCAGTTTGTTTCCATAAAAGTGTAAAAGTAAAGAAGGCAATGACCAGGTGTTAAGAAAGCTTAGTGTTATGTCTCACCTTTGCCCAGGGAATATTTTGTAAGGCCTTGTAGAAGATCCCAGTGGCTTTATCCACCTTCCCATCTGATACCTAAAACACAAACACACATCCCATACATGTAGCACAGATATAAGCCTTTAATGTCAATAAATATTTGTGTTGTACATCCAGTTAAGCAAGGGAAATCCATGTGAGTCGTTATCACTGTGTGTTGGGTCTCATAAGTCAATATTTGAAAATGACAAAAACACAAGTAACTTGCTACCAACTCTGACCTCAGAGTAAAAATTTTAGTTTGTGCATTATTTTTGTCTCACCAGGAAATGCATGTAGACCCTCCAAAGTAAAGGACAATGTGCTCCTATTTTTGTAACTACGGCACTTTCGAACAGTCCACGGATTCGGTTACTGAGGCCATTCTCTGGCAAGATGGGCAGGGCACTGCCATGGCAACAAGACCTAGGGAGAATATTAAAAATTGTGTAGTCAAAATATTTAAAAAAAAAAACTTACTTTGTATCAAGTACTTAATAAAAATATTTCTGAAAATGATGAGCTCTTGTTTCTCTGAGGGAAAGATATCCAAATAAGACAACCATTTTGGCATGAGAGCAGGGTAACACTGCATGTACCCATCATCCTCTGTGCTCCTACCTCTGAGCAGCATCCACCATCTGCTTCCTTTGTTGTTCAACAACAATGGCAAAGAGGCGCGGCACCACACTGCTGTTATCCCTCACCACAGAGTGAAAAAAGCGGCGTGCCCGGCCAGCACTATGGTAACGGTTCTCCACCTGGAACACAGGTAACAATAGGGTCATAACACCAAGTCCAACTAGTAGAGATGTATATTAGTTTATCTTTCTGTTAGGAGGGAAGGCAGCCATAAAAGGAGACTGACTCGTGATTTGAACCGAACCTGGAATGAATTGAATAATCAGGTGAATTTTTGAAAGCTATTTCCTAAGTAAACTACTGCATACCTGTATGTAGATGCTCCAGAGGGGGGCACTGCTGGGCCAGGCGGACAGGGCAGCTGTCAGTGTCTCTCTTAGTGATGCCAGTGGACAAACATTTGTACTGTTGTGATACCTATGCAATGCTACCTGTTGTATTGCCAATGCCTCACACTCAGAAGCGAGCCTGTTGACATAGTAGCTAATGGTATGGCTGGAATTAGCGGCAGCCTCACTGCTAGAAAGACTTGTTTCCTTTTCACATTTGCTGTCAAGTGTTAGCTTGCTGTGTAGTGCCTCCATCCTGTTTCTTGCATGGCTATACACAGTGTTAGCTGCTTGGATGTCCACTGTGAGGTATTGGAACAGAGCGTAGCAGCCCACCAGACCTCTGAACTGCTGGACTTGCAGATCCTCGTGACCTGCTGAAGAGAAAATCTAATTAAAACACAATCTGTGTAACCTGAATTTAAAAAAACAGGGCTTTTTAGACTTCATTCAATTAATCTTATGATGTGTAATTTATCGTACAAATCTGGAAGAATTAAAAGACACTCCAAATGGTCAGAACGAGATCAAGAGGAACACTCATGATCACACCCCATCAAACACAGTCAAGCTGCTTACATTTTAGTAACAGGAATAGCATTAAGTTGCCGACAATGTGAACAACAGGACAAATGAAAGTTCTAAATCACCAAATAATTCCCAGTACTGGTCTCTTTACTCTTCCAAAGATAAAAACCCTAGTATTTGTGTTTAAATATTTATATGAACCTGTTGAATTTGTATTATTTGGGGTCTGAAATGTTATTTTTATTTGTAAGTTAAGGGATTTGTTGTAAGAAGAATCTAAAGTAAACAAAATGTTAATTTTACCCAAATACCTATGAATAAAAGCAGAACCTATCGTCCTTAACTTCATTCTGAGCTGCATAAATAACTAGCTGGTGTCTTAACTTAATGCTCCCACTATCTGCATCGTAACATCCTGAATGATTATCTAAAGTTGTGTTCTGTTGCAGCAATTCATCAGATTACATAATCAGCAATGTAGGCTTCCAATCAGATATCATAAAACAATCTGTTTTTGTAATACATGTTTATGTTCAAAGCTCATATGATCCTTTGAAGAGACACATGGAGGATAGAGCTAAAGCAAACCTTTTCTTGTAGCCTGTGGGTTGTGGGGGTTTTGATCCAGGGTCAGCAGGCTTGCAGTCACAGTCTGCTCATATGACTTCCGCGCTTTCAGAATGGAAACTGGAGAGATGGACTGGGAGGAAGAAGGAAAAACTAAGGAGGTTCCTTCTGCTAGTCTGGTTAGTACAGAGACTGCAGGTGAAGCGGTTACATCCCTCAGTCCCCCTCCATGCACATTCGGTCCATCCTCCACCTCCAGCTGGGCCCACAACAGACACAGCTCACAGAGGTGTGAACAGCTCAGGCCTTTGGATCCTCCTAATGCTGCAGCTGTGGAGAAAACTTTGCGAGCTTCATCAAGATTACCCAGAAGCCACTCCAGGTGGGCGTACTCCCTCCACAGGACCAAAGATGAGCGGTTATCAGGCTCTTTGAGCAGCCTCTTCATGATGCGTTTGCTTCTTTTGCCCTGTAAGCGGAGTCGCTTTTTGTTGCCACTGTGCAGAGACTGTAGGACCTGCAAATATCAATAAGAAAGTGAGTAGAGAGGACAGATTGAACTCTGCAGCAAACTCAGTGGTGTTGTAATTTAATCTTACTAGAGATCAGACATATCAGCACCTACCTTGAGTTTCTCATACTGGACCAAACTGAGTGACAAGGTAGCTCGGTGCTGGGTGGGAAGTACAGGCTGGACCATGTTTAAAACATTAGTGACAAACCTCTCACCCTGCTTTCCAAGTCCAACCAACCGCCTTATTCCTTGAAGAGTGGTCATGTGACCTATGGAGTTAACCCCAAGATCAGGTAGGTCATGGGATGTGAGAGGCTGTTGAAGGTCATTTCCTAAGAGAATCAAGAATTATCAGTGCCTTCATCTGTAACTCAATATTATCTTATGATCAAGTAGCTCTACATCAGATCTGATCAGGGGCTCAATTAAATAATATGTAATTTTTGCATGACAATCTTTAGTTTCAGATTAGGGGCAAAATGTTCATGTATAAAGAAAAATACTACATATGGAACTTACTGTCTGATAAAGTATAAATACAGTATCGAACCCAATGTGAGCCTTAGCATTAGCCACAGACAGCTGTAATGACACTTCATAGGAAGACAGACTTCGCTGAATGAGCTTACAATGAGGTTCATTTTTGTTTTACTGTCCTGTCTATAAAGGACCATAAAAAACTTTTATGTGATATAAAGGAATCAGACATTTATTATTCTGAATGACTGGCATATTTATACCCTGAGTAAGAAAGGAGAGGTTTTCCAGCATCAGGCCAGGCTGAGAGGGGTCACCAGAGAGCACAGAATCCACAGGCAGCCCCAGGAAAGAGAAGAAATGGAGAAGAAGACGGAGTTGGAGATCTGGGGAAGACAAACATATCAGGGACGGACCGATGTCGTCAAACAGCACCTAGAGAAGAACGAGGAGAGACATGAAGTTCAAACAAAATCAACACTTTTCTTTACTAGTAAAGTGTAATTATTATTGAAATGCCCAAGTAGACAGCGAAGGAGCTTTCTATGCAGCTCTGTCTGTCCATCCGTCCGTCCGTCCGTCCGTCCTGGTCTGGTCTGGTCTGGTCTGGTCTGATCTGATCGTATCTGATCTGATCAAATACCTGTCTTTCAGGGTCCTCACAGTCCTCCTCTGATTGGCCCTTAGATTTGTCAGGTCTC
>JAPTYQ010125294.1:5739-16532 GCA_029814465.1 Ostorhinchus cyanosoma | reverse complement strand
ATCTGATCTGATCAAATACCTGTCTTTCAGGGTCCTCACAGTCCTCCTCTGATTGGCCCTTAGATTTGTCAGGTCTCCAGGGCAGCCAATGACTTGCTTCACGAGATGACTCCACATCCAACCAGACTGTCCATCTGGGCTGGCTCCGATCCTTCACCTCCTCCTCATCCTCCTCTTCTTCCTCGTCTTCATCCTCTGAGGACATACATACAAACAGAAAACACACTTTTTCAGTACAGAGATTTTAACTTTTTTGTGTTTGTCTGTATTTGCATGTTGGTATGTTTGTATCTTACCTGCATTGGGTTGTAGCCAACCTCCGCGTTCCTGTTGCAGCATCCAAGCTTTCCAGCCTCTGGCCCCCAGCTCCCCGACCCTTGCCTCCCCACTGTCCCAGAAGGGCTCAAAGAACTCCACCTGCACACAGAAAACAAAACAAGCTGTGACTGATCAACAAATAACAAGGAGAATACATTTTTAACATGTAGAAATACACTTCCTCATCTATACTATACCTCAACAAGTGAACAAATGACTGTATTGTTTGACTGCACTTGTAAAAGGAAATTAGGATTAGGTATGTACCTGCTGCTTGGTGGACAATTTTTTTACACTGTCAGGCTTGAAGAAAGTAAAATCGATCATGGCTTGAAACAGGGAAATCGCCTTCTCTGAGTGACCAGCCTGACGTAGGAAATGACATTGTTGGGTGAAGATATCTGCAAGGAAAAATGGCATCAATAATTAATGACAAACATGCATAGAAGGGGATCTTTGAAAAACAGCAACAATACGGTGTTTCAATTTTAGTATTTTCTGCAAAGGCTGAATGGGAGACTGGATATGAGATTCAAACATTTCTGAACATCTCAGTAGAAAACTAGATGTGTCAAGTTACCCAGCATATCCTCCTCCACCCCTGGCAGTGCTGGATGGGAGACCATGCTGCCGTCACGAACAGCACTGAGCGTGCTGAGACATTTCCCGTAGGCAGAGTTGACCTTTGACACGGTGAAAGTGCTGAAATAGCTCTGGGTGAACAACAGATATTCCCTCCACAGGGGGGCACTGTTTGGGTGGAGAAACACCTGAGGGACAGCAGAGAACATGAGGAAACATAGGTAGGTGGGTTGTTTTATAAACCCTATTGCAGTGTCTCTATGTGAGAGGTCAGTATGAAAAAATAAGTATACTTTTATACTATTTTGGTCTTATAAGACTTTTTCCCCACTTGTATGCTGTATGGTACCTAGTAGACACACAGTGGCACATAAAAACAGCGGACTGACCAGTTTCTTCCACTCTTTAGCCAAAGCTGAAGACTCCCAGAGCTCCTGGCAGATCTTGAGCCTCTCCAGCTGTAGAGCTATGCAGCCGGGGTTGGTTGCCACAGCGCGCTCTGCAATACTCAGCTTTTTCTCCAGAACTGCTCGGTAGGAAGATTTATGATGCTCAGCTGGATCATTGGCCTTGTGCTCCTCCTCACCTCCAAACACTGTTGAGCTCAGCTCATCCTAGAGAAGAGTACAAAACATGATAACCAATGAATGCATAAGCTGTCCCATACGGTTATTGGAAGATCATAAAAAACACACTGTACATATCATCTCATGGTAAAGGAGAAAGCAGCAGACAGTGGCATGTATATTAGTCAGGTTTATAATACTTTTAATATTTCAAATTTTATTTGTTAAATCATGGGTTAACTTCAATAGTTGAAAATTCTTGGTATTATTTTGGTTTACATTAGCTTTACTGTACACTTAAAAAAATTGAATTGAGAGTATTTGACAGGGGTGAGACTTCAATAGGTAATTTTTAGTGTGTTACAAGGTTTATGTTTGAAATAAATTGATTTAAAAAAAAAAAAAACTAAAGCCATTTTATAGGATTTCATGTCATTTTTTTTTATTTTTGTCAAAAATATTTCTCACATCTAGTTGTCATTATTTTATAAACTTTCTTTAACTATAATAATCTTGATAACAATAAAGGCAAAGTAGCATATTCATACCTGGTATTGTATGAATTCTATCCATAGCTGTGTGTTGTCTGGCTGCTCTCTGAGCCGCCTGTTAAACTCTTCAGTCCTCCCAGCCAGTACAACTGTGTTCTGGTCTGTCTGAACATCCTGTGTTTGTTGCTCTTCATCTTGTTTTCCTTTCCCCTGCAGCCAGAGGGCCGTAGAGGAGTCATAGACACCAAGGGGATTCACTAATGACATCTGGGATCTGTCACCTGGATTGACAAACCATAAAGTTATAATGTCCAACAATGTAATGTGTTTCTCAGTGTGCAAATTTGTGTGGTTCTTCACATCCTGTATTAGTTAAATCTCTTACCTGTCTGTCCTTTGGCCTTCTCCTCATTTCCACACAGAGTGAGGAAGGTGCTGGTGCTGATGACATCCCTACAGTCAGGATTTGCTGATAATGTGGGAAGAGGGGGCACAGACCTCAAAAGCTGGCGACTGACTGTAGAAAAGTATCTGTCTGCTCCTTTCTTCTTATCCCAGCCTTTCTGTTTCTTAGTCAAGTCCTCCCAACGGATTTCCTGTCTGCAAGCATCTAGGCCTAATGATGAGCATCCTTTCCTCTTGTACCTGGAGCAGAGAAACATTTAATTTATTCTTTGCCCCACTCAGTGATTATATTGCATGTGTTTGACCTCTTCAAGTCAAAGTGGGGAAGGAAGAAGTATGAGATGTGGTGATCATAAAATTAGATAGTCAAACTTCATTCAATCCAAATAAAATCAAGTAAAATGGCATCACAACATTGCATTTGTAATGACTGTCTGTTAAATTTTAGGCATACTACCTTGCTACATCCCCTTTGTACAAGGACTGGTAAGTCCAGTTGGCTCGGTCTGGTTTACGGTCAACACAGAAGGACTGCCGAGTGGGTGACTGTAGGTCATCCAGCCAACAAAAATGGCTTGCTAATGGAGCAGCCTCAGGCCTGCACAGACCAACACACAAGCATAAACACACTATAGTATAGCAAAAAATTAAGACACAAATTACAGAATGTGACACAAACATCAAAACATACCTATCTGCCTCTTGTTCCTTTTTGAGGTCACTGGGGTATATAGTGTCTGAGTCAGACCCACTGCTATTTGAGTACTTCCCACTTCTTTTCTTGTGTTTTTTCTTTTTCTTTCTCTTCTTTTCACTTTTCTTTTTCTTTTTTTTGGGTGGGACTTGGAAACCCCCATCCTCGTCCTCTACAGAGCTCACCTCTCTGACAGCACAGAAAATTCACAAGATTAAAGTAGACATTTGTGGTTGTGAAAGATATGAAAGCATACAATTACATTGTCTTTGCAAGCAACAAGCATCAGCCCTTTTTGTTCAATTAGTAGTACCTTGAGTCCTTTTCATCCTGTCTGTCAATGCCCTTCTTTATAAAACGATTGTGAAGAGAAAGCGCATCCCCAGTCTGAAAACTCTTATTGTTCAGCCAGTCTAATTCCACTACAAGAGACAAGAAAAAGAAGAGTTACTCATAGGGCATGACAGACTTTATTTTCCCTTTAAACGCAATATATAATAGAATAAAAATAGAGCTTTAATGTCATTGTTACAATAGAATGAAAAACAAATTAGCAGCATCTTTCTCAGCAGTCACAAATATCCTTAGAATACCTCAAATATAACTGGACACTGCAACAGTCTCTAAAACTACTAATGCAAACCTGTGAACAGTAAGTTGCAAGTAAAAATTCTGTATTCAACACTTCAAGCATATTTGAACTGGTTTTTATGATTTGTTCAATCTAAAGAAATGCATTGTATTTTATGTGTGTACTTTTTATGAACTCAGTAATTCGAGCTTCATTTCAGCACTGTGTTAATACAATTACTGGTTAAAGCATTTGGGCTTTTAAATTTGAGAGTTTTCTTGACCCCAAAAAAGCACCTTACATATCAGTTTATCACAATCATTGAAAATCAGCATTCAAAGATGCAGTTAAAAGTTGTCACTGGACAGGAAGGGGATGATCGTTTTATCTGAAATATTAACAAAAGCTACCGAACAAGGTCAGTAACAAGTATAATATTTGTCATTGAGGTGTAATGAAGTAGGTGCAGGATGTTGCATACAAATACGTATGTGAAACAAATATAGCTAAAATTTTTACCTACGTAACGACAGTAACTGAGAAAAGTACTAACACGACTTCGACCACTGCAAAGCTCTACATTACTGTTAACCGCAAGCCCTTAATTTTTGGCAGACTCGTGCTGAAGTGCATATACTAGCATTATATATATCAGAAATCGTAGGTGCAATAACCCGGCTTTCTAAAAAAAATGTTAATCGGGACGTGAACTCTTAAATGAAATAAATATTAACCATGAGCTTCAACGACGCACCGACGTTGGGGCAGCTAGTACAAGCTAGCTTAAAATAACTTCCGTTATCTTACAAGAGAAACATAAAAGGATTAAAGAGCATGTTAATATGAAGCTTATATATTCATTTAACAACGATTACCTTTAGGAGAATCTTCAACTTCGTTTGTGGCTACTTCTGCAAAAGCTGGAAACAGAGCCATGACCGTTTGTCGCATGTAAACAGTCGCAGGGATATGACGTCATCTGACAGCTGCAAAACGCCGGTTTACAATCGTAAAATGTAGAACACAGAAAAAGGGGGAAAAAACTATAACTTACAGAACAATAAAATATACATTTTGTAATTGTAGGACTTTCCATGTAAAGCAAGTTTTGAGGAACAGCAAGAATTAGGGTTTCTTAATATAGACAGCGATTTGACAATTTTATCAAGTTATGAGTGTCTTTTTTTGCAGAATACATTCACAAACACGACCATATTTCATCAAGACTTCACGTGCTTCCTAAACTAATGACGAACGTTGAACTGAAGACACCTTACATGACATATTTTATAACCGTCTTTTTTCCCAGTGTTCTGCTTTGAGTTATATTATCTTGGTTTGATGTCTTATGGATAAGTTTTTCATATACATTCATATTAAATCTGAATCAAAACTTGGTACTATAGCTTATGAACTACTTGCAGTTCATGCGCTGGAGGCCCAGTCACAAACCGGTTGGTGGTTCGATCCCTGGCTCCTGTCCACATGACAAAGTGTCCTTGAGCAAAACACCGAACCTGAAATTGCTCATAGCAACTGTTCGGCTGTAGTGTGACTGACAGACTGTAGGGCGCTTTTGGTACCGTTCAGGTAGAACAGCACTTCTACAGTCAATTTTGATTTGAAGCAAATTACTGAAAAAATAAAGCTAAAATAAAATGCTACCTAAGATAAATTATTGTGAGAGAAAACATTTTGTCACAGATGATCGTCCTATTTTTAGATGCACATATTTGGGGAGTAAACGACAATAGAATGTTTAACATATTTATTTGTGTTTTCCTGCTTTCTCGTCACAGACACACCAGAGGGCACAACAACCAGAACAAAAGCTGTTTGCAGATTGAACGTCTCTAGAGAAAACTTGTTGTGTTAATTCTGTTTTGTGTTACCAAGGAAACTTACTCCCAGTGCACCATCCAATCATTACTCAGAACCGCGTTTTTCCCACCAACGAAATAGCGAGTGTATTTTGTGTGACATTTAGCTCGTCCAATCATCTTAAAGGACTGTATGTAGTTGGCAGGGGTTCTACCTTCTCAGGTTAGTCCGTTGCTGGAGTTCTACACCGGTGACAACTTTGCCTGCTTTATTTGTTGTTGATAAGTCTTTTTTAATTCGACCAAAATGAGGGAAATCGTCCACCTTCAGGCTGGCCAGTGTGGTAACCAAATTGGTGCCAAGGTAAGATTAAACTTTGAATGAAGTTACCTCACTTTTAAAGTACGTAAATGTTAAATTTAGTTTTGGCGGGCTGCTGAAGTGGCTTAGTAGCCACAAAGCTAATGATAGCTCTGGCGTTCATCAACCGTTCAGCTTGCGTCACAACGGTAAGTCATGCTAGTCAGCCCGCTAATTGAACCACTGTCGTCTTTTATTTTATAGTTCTGGGAGGTGATAAGTGACGAACATGGCATCGACCCGTCCGGGACATACCATGGGGACAGCGACCTCCAGTTGGAGAGAATCAACGTCTATTACAACGAGGCAACAGGTTAACTTTTCTTTGCTAAAGCTCCTAGCTCCAGTGCTACATTATCTTATTTCTGAGGGCGCGCAGGTAATTCAATACCAAAGGGACTACTGGTTAGTACCAAAGCCGTCCTGCAGGGGGTCCTTATTCCAATACAAGTAACTTGAAGTCTTTCTTCGGGCTAATGGGCTCTTCCTAGTTACTGTTGCCCTGTCTCTATGATACAAGAAATCAACAAAACTATAGCTGTCGACCTATGAAGGCATTAACTTTAGGATTTACAAAATGAAGGAAGAAATGAATGAAAATGGTTGATTGTGTTTTCAGCCCAAAAATCAAGTGTTTCCTGTTTTCAACACACACACACACACACACACACACACACACACACACATATATATATAAACTTGGAATTTGTCTTAAATTATTAAAAAAAAAAAAACAAGTATGCGATGACAATTAATGTAATAAAGTTACTTTATTTTATGATTTTTTAAATTAATAAAGTAGTGTGATTAATCAACAATTGCTTAATACATATTTATTAAACATAAAGACAGCAAAGTAGTTTATTTTTAAAAGTGATTTGGTTAGTCTTACACCTTAAAAGAATTTCTGTACCTGTCTTTGTATCACCAGGTGGCAAGTATGTCCCCCGTGCAGTGCTGGTGGACTTGGAGCCAGGTACCATGGATTCTGTGAGATCTGGTCCCTTTGGCCAGGTCTTCAGACCAGACAACTTTGTCTTTGGTGAGAATAAAATCCATCATGTGTATTACATAGGGCAGTTAAAGATAAACCAATGGGATAAAGATTCAATTAACTGCTCATTTGTTTATTTGCATGTTACAGGCCAGAGTGGAGCTGGCAATAACTGGGCTAAAGGCCACTACACTGAGGGAGCTGAGCTGGTTGACTCAGTCCTGGATGTGGTGCGGAAGGAGGCAGAGAGCTGTGACTGCTTGCAGGGCTTCCAGCTCACACACTCTCTGGGTGGAGGCACAGGCTCTGGCATGGGCACACTGCTTATCAGCAAAATCCGAGAAGAGTATCCAGACCGCATCATGAACACTTTTAGTGTGGTGCCTTCACCCAAGGTTCACACAATATCTTAGTTTATTATAAACCAGTGAGAACATAGTGGGTCTTTTCCCAAAATTCTGTAAAATAATGAAGTCATTTTCCTATTTTGTTATATCCTCAGTTTTGTTGCTAATCATGTGTTCCATTAATGTTCCATCTTTCTCCTCTTGTCTCCTGTTTCTCTTAATTTTCCAACTCCAGGTGTCAGACACAGTGGTGGAGCCTTACAATGCCACCCTCTCTGTTCACCAGCTGGTTGAGAACACAGATGAGACCTACTGCATTGATAATGAGGCTCTGTATGACATCTGTTTCCGTACGCTGAAACTCACCACCCCCACCTACGGAGACCTCAACCACCTTGTCTCAGCCACCATGAGTGGTGTAACTACCTGTCTGCGCTTCCCTGGCCAGCTCAATGCTGATTTGAGGAAATTGGCAGTGAATATGGTGCCATTTCCCAGGCTGCACTTCTTCATGCCTGGCTTTGCCCCCTTGACTAGCCGAGGCAGCCAGCAGTACAGGTAGAACTGCAGGAAAATTTACGTTTAGTGTAGTAGTTCTGTCGTGGAGTCTTAAAGTGGTTTTTGAATCTTTTGGGTAAAAAATAAAGGTGTGGAAATGTGTCAGTATAGAAATCATACTGGCTCCAAATCCACTCATGAGGCCAGTGAATCTTCACATTTCTGTTTAAAGATTGTGGTTGTCTGAAGCAAGTTTCTGTGTAAAGGGAATTCAGATTTATATTAATTGATTAAAAAGTAGCCATGGTATATCTTTTAGGATATTACACTTATTTAAATATTTTTTTATTATACTGTCTTTGTTTCTTGTAGGGCATTGACAGTTCCAGAACTTACCCAGCAGATGTTTGATGCTAAGAATATGATGGCAGCTTGTGACCCACGTCATGGACGCTACCTCACAGTAGCAGCCATCTTCAGAGGCCGCATGTCCATGAAAGAGGTTGACGAGCAGATGCTGAACGTGCAGAACAAGAACAGCAGCTACTTTGTTGAATGGATTCCCAACAACGTCAAGACAGCTGTCTGTGACATCCCTCCCCGTGGCCTTAAGATGGCTGCCACCTTTATTGGCAACAGCACAGCTATTCAGGAGCTGTTCAAACGCATCTCAGAGCAGTTTACCGCTATGTTCCGCCGCAAGGCCTTCTTGCATTGGTAAGTCAAGAAAAAGGCGTGCTTGTTATTCCTGCAAGGAGAAATCCTTTACGTGTGCTAACCTGCTCTTACCAGGATTGATGCATGAATAACTTTCCTTTGTTGCAGGTACACTGGTGAGGGCATGGATGAAATGGAGTTTACAGAGGCTGAGAGTAACATGAATGACCTGGTGTCTGAGTACCAACAGTACCAGGACGCCACTGCTGAGGAGGAGGGCGAGTTTGAGGAGGAGGCCGAAGAGGACATGTGATCTTTTTTCTCGTTCTATGCAACAGTTAAGGCTGGTTGAGATGATTCAAACTGTTGCGGCAATAATTGGCTTGTATTGACAAACAAGAGTTTACCACCCAGCTTTAACTGGATTGCAGAGGATTTCACCAGCCTTGATTTTCAATGTTGTCTGTCCCGTTTTACTTGTTTTCGTCATTCTATGTTCTCTTCTTCACTTTTGAATATTAATGTTCTAATGTCTCTCTGTGTTCTCCATACTGAGGGTATTACCCATCTTACCATTTCTGAGATACAAATATGTTACATTGAGCACTGTAAACATTCACATGAAAACAAAAACTTGGCACTTGAAACTAAATGAGAAGAGCTGTTTGGAACTGTACAAGCATTTAACAAAGGTTGCCCAGTTTGGAGTTGTATACTGTATGCATATCAAGAGTTCAGAGACTAATTGGCTGATCAGTGGTGAGATGTTTATGTTGGGGAGAAAAAAACCCACATTAGATGTTACACTCTGTTCAGTTTTACTTTCTTCAAACTGCAAATTTCTAAAAACATTTGTAGTAAGGACAATGTAAAACCAGTTAAAGGCACACTTTGCTGAATTTGTTATGGAATGCAATTTTTTAAAGATCTGAATGTATGTCACTTACTTTTACACTAAAGAACAAATGCAGCAAAGTCTGAAAAACAGGCTTTTACCATGATTATGTTACCGCTGTGCTGTGCCAGCATGCTTGTTCTGTTACTGAAATCATACTGGATGCATTTTAATAAAGCTATCCTGAATTGGTGCTATACTGTGTGATTTAATGACCTTGAGTCTCTATCAAACCCAGTTATACTCTAATTTAATAAGGGAAATGCCCTTTACTTGACTATGTTTTGTGTATAATGTAATTCTCATGCTCAGTGAATTGTGCTGTAGCAAAATATTCAGCACTGAACACAAATCTTACTCTTGTGTGAACTGAGGTCAAATGCAAACAACACAGGGTGTGTTTTGTTTTCTTGTCTCTGAAAAATCTACTTGATAAGCTCTGTCAGGCCTTTTCATGCAAAATGAGAGAAGGAAGCAGGTAGTGAAGCTTCAATCTACTGGATCCACAGGATAAGAAACAATATGATAAGGCCAGCATCTTACTCTATTGTATCAGTGTGGACATATTCAACAGTATAAGTCATTCGACACTTAAACAATAGCATGTTCTGAGTGGCAAACAATGACTTTAATTATGCTCACATTTATTCACTGGTAACCATGTAACAATTTTAAGACACTGAGGGACATTTTCTGTGGTGTGATCTGTCAGCTGCAGTCTGAGGATAAAGATTTAGTCTATGATATAACACTTCCTGTTCCTATTTCCTTGTTCATATGGTTATGGAAACGATAACAGTGTTGCCATTTTTCCAAATGTGATAATCATAACCTTTATCTGGGGCATTAAATGTTAGAATGTGGTGCATGTCATGACCAAACTATAACATTACATCTGTATATCTCTGATGAAAAAAGACACCAGTTCAGAAAAGAATACAGCTAAAGACAAAAAAACAAAATTACAGATAGATGGATATAATAAAGATCAAGATAATCTGGTGGCTTTAGTTGTAAAATACTTACAGGGTCTAAAAACCTCGAAGTCTTTGTATAAATCTATAAATGCACACATAATTTACCACTTAATCTTGTTATTCTTTGTTCTGTCTGTAAAAAGTCCATTCAGGGGTTTTTGAGGATTATAAGCTATTTTCCTAGCCTCTGACACAGTATCAGAGTTTAGTACATCTGTTTTTTCTAAGAGGTACAGTTACATGACCATGCAAAGCCTGAAAAGTCAGTAGTTAATATACAAGCAACTAGAATCATGCAAAGGTAGTAAATGTTTTCCAGTTTCAAATGGACTCTGTTTTCTGATTCGGATGAGTCCTTTTGTCTGAGCAAAACTGATTTGTTTGAAGAGTGTTAATATGGTCCAAATCGGAAACGTCACCACAGTTTTATATATGCAATATTATCATTGTTGTTGTTTAAAAAATTGTGAAACCTTGATTCTACATCTGAAAATGCAAAAATGGATATTTGATTACTTTTTCTCTTATGTAAACCACCTCAGACCAAGTCCAGACAGAACCTACTATACTTACACTGGTCAAATCTGGACTAGAATATCCCATAGAAGTGTCTATAT
>JAPTYQ010125200.1:8545-34570 GCA_029814465.1 Ostorhinchus cyanosoma | reverse complement strand
AAATATGCAGTGTTGACTAAAAGCATCTACAAATCTAAACTATTGATCCACTAAACCTATTAATACATTTAAATAATTGGTGTTAAATGCAATTTTTCATCTTTCCATGGTCATCAGATATGACTCATTTGGACATTCAGAGGCTCCATACTGAACGTGGAATCACCATTATCATCTACAACATTGATTCACCAGAAAAATTCAAGGAGTTTGATCAGTGACCGTGGATGGAGACACTGGGTTTATGTTCAATTAATGATATATCTTACTGAAAAAGTCACCTTTTCTTCATTTTTTTCTGGTTTGATACAATAACCTTTGAATTTACTTTGAGCTTTTATAAACTTCTACATGACGAATCAAATAAACATAGGAAAATAGATGATTTTTACTGGAAAAAAAGAAAAATCCAAAGGATAATATTATAACAAATATAGTGATAAATTAGTTAGGAAAGGTTTAAGGAGAAAAAAAAATATTTGGAAACTGCTGCAAAAGTCACACTAGGTCCTTATGGATTAATATGTTTTGTATATCATCTAATATTTTCAGAGTACTTAAAAATAAAGATATATCACTCATTCCTAACATATTTTCGTTTCATTTTCACTAATGTAGGTCCATAAAACAAAATTTTTCAAAATTGTTTGCAAATGTGAAGTCCAAATGTGAATATGGGGATTTTATGCAGACATTGAATATACAAGCTTGTCAATAGGACCTTAAATACAGCTTATTTCTTTCATTTTAGTTAGAAAGCAATACATATCATGGCTTTTGATATTTTTGCTTCACATTTGCACACAAGAAAACCTAAAGGCTCTGCAATTCTTACTTATAATTTGTATTAAATTGTCTAAGCTGTACAGTTATTGTTTCTAAATCTGTACATTTTGATGCTGTCAGAATCAGAGATGAAAATAACACAATAATGAGCATCAATGGGGCATCCTACTATAGTGAAGTAATTCCAAATAATATAACAATAAAACAGAACAGTACAGATGATTGATGCATTTCCTTTTCCTTTAGTTGTAATTCTAATTTATGTTAAATAGCCTTCATTCAACTACTAAGAGCTAAAATCGTATGACGTCGGAGCCATTTGTGTACGTGGGTACTATATTCAGCGACAAATGTAAAGGGACGTGTGAAAAATTGAGGTTGTGCTTCGGTCGTGAGAAAAAACTAAGATGGCGTCTCGTCAAGAAAGATAGGATGGCCTGAGGAGAGTGTTAATGTTTCTCGGGAAATGATTGATAACGATATAGCTGATGAAGTGTGAAGCTCTCGTACACTCTGAAACGAACCTTTGCCATCAATGCTCAAGTCTTCGTGTGTTTGACAGAGTGGAATATATGGAGAAGTGAGGTTGAAAACGGTCAACTTTGCTAGCGACCGTAGCTAGCCAACTGGACCGAGCACAGCTGGCCAACGTTAGCTAACCACCAGACATCACAACAGCAGAGAAAGGAGCGCAGCCACCAGCCCTATCATACCCCAGGACATCGAGGTGTCTTTGGGTCAGTCTCAGGAATACAACAAAATTGAGTATTAGTAATTCTTGGTTCAGCACATGATATTATTTAGCACATATTTTCGTATCGTTAGATATATGGCTAACGGTGACTCGCTAGCTGAATGATACCGTCGACTCCAGTATGTAGGTTAGCTTGTCTTTGGTTGTGGTTTTGCTTTAGTTTACTTGACCAGCCAGTTAACTAACTACCGTTGCTTATTTGAGACCTGAGAGGCAATGGGTATGGTTGAGGAAGAGTGAAGGCCTCGATGCTAATGTTAGCTGCAACAGCATTTTCGCGAATTAAAGCTCAACAATAGGCAAAAATAGACCACACTACAATTAGCTCTACCCTTTCAGGAGAAATGAATGGCGTCTTGTTTGCGTATTCATTTAATCAAACTCAATAAGGTTGTTCTTTATTTTTGTTGTAGCTTTCTTTGGAAGGTAAGGTTAGTTTTAAACCATGTTCTCTTCAAGTTTAATAGCTAGTAGTAGCTAACAGTTGTCAGCTGAGTCAGATGTACTGTTGATATAGGTTATATAGCTAAACTGAGATATCAACGATATTGACTTTCTACAATTAACTACTCGTACCTTTTTTGCCATTTGTCTGAGGAAGACTTATTTGTAGCAATATCCCAGCCCACCTACATGTAGTGATGCATTTATGGCCTGCTTTACCTTTTGGGTTCATGGCCTCCACGCCATTGTTTGTTTGGAGGCGCATGAAGAATCAGGTAGAAGGGATACACGACACTGAATTCACTGTAACTCATTTTGATGTAATATGGAATTTATAAGGTATTATATAGGGAAAGAAGATCCTTTTCTATAAATGTAATTGTTGAATCAGCCAGTGTGCTTATTTTTCAATTCTGTACAGAAATATTTCTGATCTTGTTTTTATATCAATTGCTTGTTGTTAAGCACGAGTGCTCACAAGGCATCCCTTTAAAGTTTAGGGTTTTTTTGTTTTGTTTTTTTTTTTACTCCCCAGGCCTTGTTGATATTTCAAAAGGAAAGCGTTTGTTTTGTTGTGTCTGGTGATGGGGGAGGGGTTTTCAACAAAACCACTTCCAGGCCACAAAAGCTTAATATTTTGGGTCCCAGCCTGCCTTATTTTTGACTGTTATTTGTAAAAGGAAAAATGATTAAGTATTAAAAATGCATTAGAAGTGTTCTGTAGTTCCTTGTCATCCTGGATCTTAGGAAGTTTAGTTAAAGTGACAATATAATGTCTTACCAGGAAGTATTGAAATGGCAAGAACAGACCTTACATTTGGAAATATGCTGTTCAGTACCTTTTGTACTTGGTTTGCAAATAATTATTTTTAAGTTTATAGGTTTTTCAAAGATATTGTGTTACCCTTAAATGCATTTTCTTAAGATGTCATGGTTGTTCTGGACCATACATACTTTTCCAGTGTGTCTTCTCAAAAGTTAGTGACCTAGAAGTGTATTTCTACAATAGTGCCTTATTGTTAACTTCCTTATGTAGTTATAGAAAATAGCTCTGAATTATATGGTTGCCACTTTCTGTTTTCAGGGCAATGGAAGGGGAAGAGTTCGTCCCTCCTCCGGAGTGTCCAGTATTTGAGCCGTCATGGGAGGAGTTCCAGGATCCCCTGGGCTATATTGCCAAAATACGTCCAATTGCAGAGAAGTCTGGAATCTGCAAAATTCGACCTCCACCGGTAACTTTTTGTGCTTTCCATGTATTGACATCTTTTTGTGTGTGTGTGTGTGTGTGTGTGTGTGTGTGTGTGTGTTGTTTCACTTTACTGCATCATTTCCCCAAGTCATAAAGTTGACCAGTCTTTTTAAAGAAAAGGGCATTTAGAACATAAACATTTTTGTTCAAAAAGTTAGATCTGTGTTGTTTACATTGCAAAATCATAACTACAATCTAGTGGACATCATAAAGATCTAACTTAAAGATAGGTTCTAAATTGAAATGTTTCATCAAATGTCCAAGAGTCTCAATTATTTCTTGTCAAAAATTGACATTTACAAACATGCTTTTTTCATTAATGACATAACGAGTCATAGTTAGAAGCAGCAAAAATAGGCAGTCATGATTGGTTCAGTGTGGCGGTACTTAATTATGATTGGCTGTTCTTACGTCTAACAAAACATGGATGATTGAATTCTATCAAAATTGCATCGAGCATGTCTCATATTTCTATGGAGGAAAAGTTATTTTTGCAATATTTTTCATTACCGTTTTGTCACCCTGCCCTAGTCCTTTAATATAAACACTAAACTTAGGCAAAAGCTACAACAAATACACATGAGAAGTAGATTGAATTAACTAGGTGGTTGTGCTTTAGGAAGTAGACTTCGCTGTCCACAAACAGAAAGGCTGGCATTTTGATCCTGAGTTCTTGCCGTTAATATGCTTAGTCAATGAATGTGCATGGAGGTTGCAGTCATTAAATTACCATTACACTTAATCAGGAAAATGCTAATTATTTTGACTCCACTGAAGAACTGTCACCCACATTTCTATAATGGCTGTTCATTGTGCACTAGTGATCTGAAATGGCTACTTATGTGCCACTTACACACTTGTATATCTAATGCTGCATTTCCACTTTGTTGTAACTGGCTTGACTTGATTCAACTCTGCCTTTTTGCATTTCCATTTTGTAAAAGAACCTGAAATTTGGCACCCTGTACTACTTTATTAGTACTTGCTCAGCCACGGTTCCAAAATGAGTGAAGAGATGCTGAAATATGCAATGTAAACACTGCAGACCACTGACTGGTCAGAGAGTTGTCTCTGCATCATTGCGTCCTCAATGTGCGACATGCCATTTAAAAAAAAAAACTGATTAGGAGGTTTACTTTAAATATTCCAGTAGTTACCCTATCATGGCAGCCCGCAAAACAGCATTGTGGTCAGTTGAAAAGGTTCAGACATTTTTGTCCTTGGTGGCTGATGAAAAGATTCACCATGAGCTTGACAGGGCGAACACAAAACAAGCAAATTTATCAGCAACTCTCTGAGCAGACGTCACGGAAGTTACTCGCAGTGTCGCTATGACGTCCAGGTACACAAAAGTTGGTAGTATCCTGTAATGGAAATGGTCTCATGGAATAGTACCTGGTAGTCAATTCAAACTGGGTCCACGTAGTGGAAACACAGCATATATAAAATAAGTGACTGAGAATAATGCTTCCTGCATAATAAGTAGCTTATAAAAATCCCATAAGGGCAATAGTTTGATGGCCTTTAATTGTTGATTGTGTTGTCTCTACCTGCTTTGCAGAAAGAGTGATTTTTGATTATTATATCCCCAAAATTGAGTTTCGGGGATATAATGGTTTTACCCCAACCGCCACCCGATATCCTTTGTGTGAGCGTGAGAACTAGGACAGATTTGGATGGATTTCTTA
Organism: Ostorhinchus cyanosoma; assembly: GCA_029814465.1. NCBI lineage: Eukaryota > Metazoa > Chordata > Actinopteri > Kurtiformes > Apogonidae > Ostorhinchus > Ostorhinchus cyanosoma. The sequence goes on along the minus strand of JAPTYQ010125200.1, from coordinate 29,649 downwards.
TCCCTTGATAACCAACATAAGGGACCCCTAGTGGAAGAACCCTATCAATTTCAGCGGCTCTATGGGTGTTTATAAGTCCTTCAAAAGGGGGCACTATAGTTGAAAATCATTTTTTTTTTAAGTAAATCGCACAATAGTAGCAAATTGAGATCAAATTTGATTCAATTTAATTGTCTTACAAATGTCCATTTTCTCACTACCATCCAGAGTTCATATGGTGTCATTTTCATTCACCAAGTGGAGTTTTGTGGGGAAAAATTGGTTCTCTGACCATTATTCTGCCACTATCAAGTTGATGTAACTCAAATTGATTTCATATTGATTGTCTAACAATCTGTCTTCATGCCACGACCTTGAGTTTACATGATATCATATTTTGATACCAGGTGTGGTATTTTTTTTCCAGGTAGTTGGGGGATGTTTGATAATGTTCTGAAAATACTAAATGAACAGTTATGGGTATTTCTATACAATGTTTCATTTCATATTAAATCTATCCACAATATGCTTTCTGCATAACAAGTTAGTATCTTTTGTACACTGTTACTACACTATTTGCTTTATTATATAGTAGAGTATTGGGGGGATTTTGGGGATATAGGCTACCCTTGCTACCAGCCTCCCGACAGCGTAAGCCTTGTTTTATGTCTGAAGTAGAGCTAGTGTTGCAAGATCCGATGTATTTGTCATTGATCTGTTTTATTGATAAAATCAGTAATACAGTAGGATTAGGTTATTAGTGTAGATGTTTAATTGCATTTTTTCATTCCTAAATAGGACTGGCAACCACCTTTTTCAGTGGAGCTGGATAGCTTTCGCTTCACACCACGTATCCAGAGGCTTAATGAGTTGGAGGTGAGTGACTTTTATTTTAGTAATGTACCTTTAATGTTGTAATTTGTTGATGAAACTGAGGGAATAATAATGTTTTTTTTTTTTTTGTTTTGTTTTTTTTTCTTTCTTAAGGCGGAAACCAGGGTGAAGCTCAATTATTTGGACCGCATTGCAAGGTTTTGGGAGATCCAGGGATCCTCACTGAAAATCCCACATATTGAAAGACGCATACTTGATCTTTTCAGCTTGTCAAAGGTTTAATATCAATTTAACTATTAGACATCTGAAACTGCATTTAAACTTGAAATTAAGTTCAGTTTTCTGAGTAGTGTTGCCAATTTGTTTATAAATTTGTGTTTTATTTCAGATTGTGACTGATGAAGGAGGTTTTGAGATGGTCTGTAAGGAACGGCGCTGGGCTCGTGTGGCCCAGAGGCTTGGCTACCCTGCAGGCAAGAACATAGGATCTCTTCTGCGCTCCCACTATGAGAGGATCGTCTACCCTTTTGAAATGTTCCAATCTGGTACCAGCCTGCTGGTATGGTTTCATATGTTGATATTTATTTCACAAATTACTTTAAGATTTAGTCTTGGTTTGTCCATAACGACGAGCTCAGTCAGTGTGTAAAAACAGTGTCGACAGGATGACTGATGTGTCTTAATAGGTTTTCATCCAAAATTGCTTTCTAACTTTATTTGTAGCACTGCAAGCCAAAGCATTATGACGGAGAGGATGTGGACAAGGAGTATAAGCCCCACTCAATCCCCCTGCGGCAGTCTGTCCAGCCGTCCAAAATGAGCAGCTATGGACGCAGAGCAAACCGCTGCCAGCCTGATGTGAGTTGGAGAAGCTGTCTGAGTTCTTAGTTCTGTAACTTCATGATCAATAACAATTTTTTTTTTTTTTAAACCTTTTTCTTCATATTTTAGTGTGATCCTCCTGATTTCCTCAATTTGGCCCCAGGAAAGTGATTTAAAACTGAGCTGTTGCATAGTTGTCATATAGGCTAACTGGTGCTGGCCTTACATCACCGAAAGTCTTTTGTCATATAGAAAGTATTTTTGTCATACAACATTTAATGGACACTTTTAGATTTTTACCACAATTTGTTAAGTGAACCCTGCGTGTAGTATGAGTTTTTCCAGGATGTACAAAATATTTTGTGAAATGTTCTCCTTATTGGCTACAAATGAAGGTTTATTAATGATTACAAACCACACTTTGAACAAAAATGCATTTTGATCACTATGCATACCAAAGTATGTTTTATATGGTGTGATTTAAAAATAGCTAAGCAGATTTTCTAGGATTTATATGTAGCATTCGTCTCAATATTCACAACTGGGAAATATATGGTGTTTGATCTGAAATGAACAGTGAATTAGATAGGCTGCATGCCTCTTACATTTATAAGCATTGACTTTCAGTTCTGTATAATAGCATATTATCTACTGTATCAGTCAAATAACAACTACAACCGTCATCTGTGGGAATAAATCTTTGTGTTTCAGTAGACTACAGTTTGGATGGGTGTACTATATTTCAGTATAGGAACAGTGGTATTATGATTATCCATGTGCCCTCGTGCTTTACTTAGAATGTGGTGGCTCAACAATGTGACAATTCACTCAATGCACATCCCAGCTTGCTTACTGTCTGTCCATCCACGCTGCTTTGCTTGACCCTGATGTTACGGCTCTCTGCTTTGTGACCATCACAGTCCTACATTGCTCTCAGCTTTGTTTCCTTCATTGTCTGTTTTTCATCTTCCAAAGACACATAATATTCATTCAGTGGTATCTGTGATAAAATCCACATGACGTTTTTTTTTCCATTCATGTCCCCAGTGTTCAGCACCAGCCTACATCCTGTTTATACATTCTCATTTACAAAACTAATCATGCTCCATTTTCTACCCTAACCACTTGATGTTATAATGACCTACTCATTAGACTTTGAGTATGTCATCAGAGGATTTTACACAAACCTCTGTTATTGTCAGTGGTTCTCTTGATTTTTACAGTAGGTATATACTAAATACAGATTTTTGAGAATAGATTATCTTAACATATAACAACTATAAGAAATGGACCTTCATTTAACCTCCTTTGCATTTGGTATTGCTTTTTATTTTATTTTTTGCTCCCATTATTAAAAGACACTCGAGGTCTGAATTGATCTCATTAAAATTGTAGTCAAAATCGCATTTTACAATGTGGAGATTGACCATTACCTATCAAAGATGTAATTTAAGATCTAACTTTTTTTTTTTTAGTTTGCATTGTTGGACTTAAGTATTCTTTAGCAACGTTCCAGTTGCTAAGGATTTTTGCATAATGACAAACTTATCAGCAAACACAAATTCCCCCATTTCACACCAAAAAAACTGTCTATTTGTGACCGGGGTTGCATTATTCTAAAGTGAATTGTTTGTGCAACAGCTTTAACACTGGTCAGTAAACAGATTTTATATAATTTTACCAGCAGTTTCTAAATGATAAAGTTTCATAATATTTTACTCAAAGCTAGATCTTTGGGGTTTTCCTCTTGGAAGTTAAAGGTCCTGTATATATTGTGACCTTTGTTTTATTATGTGTCCCAGTTATATTTCCCCTCAACTATTCTAGCTCTATTCTCTCCAGGATCTCTCCCTTCCTCTTTCATCTCCTTTTTCCTCTTGTCTTAGTTTATTGTTGCTGTTATTGTCTCCCCTTGCAGGGTCCAGAGGATCTGGCCCCACATCCTCTCACCACTGGCTCTCAACTCATCTCTGCGGTACTGCCTCTTGAGCAAATGAGCTCACCTTCTGCCCCGCCCTCTTTCTGCCTCTTTCCCTTGACCACTTAACCCTTTATGAAATTGTCTAGATGTGTGTTGTTTTTTATTCTTTTTGTTTTTAATTGACCACAAACATTTCCATTAACATGCAATCATACCTGTTCTCTCACATATTTTCAGTCTAAGTGTGACCAGCAGTAAGGGTCACATTTTGTTTGCATACATGTTGACATTGGAAAAAAAGGCAAGATGTTATGTAATTGGGGCTTATTCTTAGAGCACAGTTATCTTTTAAAATCTAAACCAGACAATGAAAATATCCTTACTTATTAGTCTGCCTTTGGTTACTTCTTACTTTTCAGTAATGTATGCTCTTCTTTCAATTTTCAGGCTGTTAAATCAGATTAATTTGGTGGACCACGGTGTTTTGTTGAGGAAATGTATTTTGTGGTGTTGTCAGTGAATTCCTAGGTATAATTATTTTAAAATCATGTAATAAATGGGCAAGGGTGCTCCTCATACATATATATATATATATATATATATATATATATAATATCGAGGTGAATTGAAATTCATGTGACATTTATGTTTCAAAGGTCCTTAATGGCGCAGCTCATTCTAGATCTTTCACTTGTCATACATCATTAGTGAGATTGTTATAGATTTCAGCTTTTTTTCTTTCACTTACACTCACATTTTCTTTGGTGGTACTTGGCTTAAAATGCTTTGGTGCTGGGCTGTCAGTGTGCCTTTTCTCTTTGCTGTCTTACCTTGCTGCCTACTCACTACAGCAGCTGTCAGTGTGACTGCATCTGTTCCTTTGAGTACAGTCATACTGAGGAAACATGTAGGATCTATTTACAGAGTCACAGACTTTTGGAAGACGGTGGTTAAGTGTTGTTTTTTTCTAACACATGTATGTCATTGACATCACAATCTGGATTTCTGCCGTTTTTGACAGTCTGGCTGTGTTCACCTGCATTTCCGTTTTATTAACTGCGCTTTAAGGCTTCATTTGCATGGGTGATTTGTCAACAAAGTTAGTTTTACCAGGATCTACTGTGTTTTGTAAGTGGGAAAAGCTACTTTACCAAGACAGTTATAGGTGGTTGTACTTGGAGGCTGCAAAGTCTTCTTTCGTTATCAACAAAAGCCTCAATATTTTTTCCTGGTCATACTTCAGTGAAGTAATTTGTCTTGCTTAGGTTTTTTGTTTTTCATTTTTCTTCATCATGATATGTAGGCACAGACTTTTTTTTTTTTGCTGTGAGAGTGCAGTTTGGGTCTGGATCATATACTGTTTTTTTTAAGGACACAGCTGATATGAACAGCTGTTTTGAAGAACCAAATAAATTACCAGTGTTCATTTAGAAAATATTAAAACTTATTTGCAGATTCTTCTAAAGCAGGGGATCAGTTTCTTCTAAAAGTCAATGTTACTTGTACTAAGATAGTGGGCAGATAAGGGGAGTAAATAATACCCTTGACTAGTGGTCAGAACATACTAGCACTTATAACAATCAGAAAGGGATATGTTATGTGATGACTACTGTAGTTATAGAGTCCAAACAGTTTTGAGATAAAGTCAAAAATTGGGAGGAAGCCTGTGCAGTGTCTGATTAGTAATCTTCACACTTCATTAAAAGTGTTGGCTGTCAAGTAGCTTCCGTAACTTGGTACAGTCCAGCCCAAATAAAATGCTCTACCATAAATGTTACATAATCTAATACAGTAGCATTTTTAATTATGAAAACTATATTTTTTTTTGTTTTGTATGTTGTGATTTAATTCTCCAAGTACTGATGTAATGGGAAATACAACTTGTAATTTGTGAAACACAGGCATGAATCAGAGAGCATCCCCGATACCTTAAGACAGGATGGTTCAACTGTGGGAGGTTGTCACACTGGTGTAATTATTCTTGCTAGAGAAATAGAACGGTTATGTTCACACAAAGAAAATCAACAGCAATGTGTGACTGCATGTATTTAATTGATCAGTGTAGTCTCTTACTAGGTGTCAATGTACCTGCTTTGCCTGTGAACATTGAGAAGGGTTCATTCATTTAATTCTTACATAAGTCTTTATAGTTTGCCCTTTATTAAAATTAATACAATTCTTAACATTAGACAGTTGACAGAATACCTTGTATATAAAATACATTTTTGCTCTCCCAATGTGTTCAGACTCCTATGCAGAGTTTATTAAAAAAAAAATCTGGAGTTTTGTCACCAAAATGATATCTTGGATTTCTTATCCCAACTGTATGGTTGCAGCTATTGGTGATTTGTTTTTTTGTTTGTTTTTTATGGTGGTGGGTCCTAACCTTCAAGCTTTTTACTGTGAAGATAACTTTCCTTACTTTTCTAACCTAGTATAACCCTCTTTGTGGCACATTGCTATGCTCTTATGTTTCAACCATTTGTTCTGCATTTGGCCGACACCCTTGCTTTGCTTTGTGTGCTTTGGATCGCACATTGTCTTGATGTCTTCTTGATGAGTATTGACTTTTGTCGACAGCCTGAACCTACAGAGGAAGATATAGAGAAGAACCCAGAGCTCAAGAAGCTGCAGATATATGGTGCAGGGCCTAAGATGATGGGACTTGGACTAGTAGCTAGAGACAAAGGCATGAGGAAGAAAGGTAAGTTTGATCACGGACGCCTCAAATAAGCACCTTCTCAGACCAAACTAGCAAGAACAGTAATGTTAGAAGCCACAACTTTAATATTCCAGAAATATTTTGATAATACTTCAGAAATTATTTAAAACAAAACAACCTGTTCTTAAGATTACTAGACTACATATCATCGATGTCAAGGTAGACAAGCAAAGGCATTTGTAATTCTCAGCAGTTCCACCTCCAGGTCTGAATGCTTCTTGTTATTCTGATCTCCTTTTAGACGATCTGCCTCAGACTGTTACCGTCAGGGATAATGTGTCTACTGGTCCTGGTGATACCTTAGTCAAAGGGGAGCCACTGGAGTCTCAAGAGAGGGGGATTGAAGAAAGCACATCAAGCCCTAAACTGCCTCCATCTAGTGTCACAGTCAAGGCAGAAGTAAAGAAAGAAGAGCCAGAGGAAGAGTATAAGAAACACAATGATGAGGAGGAGGGTCCTTGCACCAAAATGACCATGAGGCTTAGACGCAACCTCAACAACCCACAGTGTGTAAGTATACTTAAGCACTTAACTTATGATTATCAAAGTTTATAATACAAATTGAGCTGAATACAAACAAGGAAAAAACACATACTTCTGAAGCTTGCCAAATAAGAAATTTGAGCTACTGCCTAATCCAGTTATGTTTAATATTTGACACCACCTTGAACATGATACTCTGTTACTGCTGTGTACTTAAATATGTTTACACTTCTTGTGTCAGAACATTATGTCCTTTAAATTAACATGTTTTTTTAATAGAAAGATGGCTGTTGAAGACATTCAGGCTTTAAACCTCATCTATATTCAATCTTCTTATTTTTCAAAGGTGGACTCCTTTGTTTGTCGTATGTGTGGTCGTGGAGATGATGATGAGAAACTCCTGCTGTGTGATGGCTGTGATGATAACTACCACACCTACTGTCTACTGCCCCCACTCACTGATCCACCTAAAGGCAACTGGCGGTGCCCAAAATGTGTGGTTGAAGTAAGTAATGCTTAGAAGCATCTCATTGTGTTTGCATTCTTATGTTGTTTTTTTGGTCATTTTTCTTACTCTCCATCTCTTTTTCTCTAAAGGAATGCAAAAAGCCAGCAGAAGCATTTGGCTTTGAACAAGCCACACGTGAATATACTCTGCAGAGTTTTGGGGAAATGGCTGATGCTTTTAAAGCAGATTACTTCAACATGCCTGTCCATGTAATTTCACCTACATTACCTTGTCATTATGAAGCATATATTTTTCCTTGGATGGTGATAGTTTGAGAGACTAATCTCAAACTTGTGCATGGTTATTTATGTAGATGGTTCCCACTGAGCTTGTGGAGCGTGAGTTCTGGAGGCTTGTCAGTAGTATTGAGGAAGACGTGACTGTTGAGTATGGAGCAGACATACACTCCAAAGAGTTTGGCAGTGGGTTCCCAATGAACAATGGCAAGAGGAAGCTCACAGAGGAAGAGGAGGTGCGTTTATGGTTATTTTCATTCAGTACTTGTTTAAGTCCTTGTCAACATCAAAAGCCTGACTCTTCCATTATAAATATGAGGTGACAATTAAACAAATAGAAAATGGAACTTCACATTAACTAAATTTACATACAGATCACCACATGGCTTTCTGCTGGCATGTAATGCAACTGTGTGACTCTTAAGAATGTATTTCTATCAAGTTATCCTCACTGAGTTTCACAGAAACATCTTTGCATATTCACTAGGAATGCTAGTTTGCTGATGATAACTAGCTACCTGTATGAGACATGGTGACCAATGTATAGAGTCAAAACTGTTTAGCAATCGTTTAACATTTTTCTAGGGACTTTATGGCACTTTTAATGAACTGAACATTAATCCGTATTGTGTAAAAAACAAGAATATCTTGCATTAAGAATTTGAAATCAGTCAACAATTATATAAGATGGAAAGCACTGAAGTCTTTTATTAGGATATCACCCATTTAGTCATTTTTAAGTCTGTTTCGGCAACAGCAAGACTGTTTACTTTTTAATTGTTTTCTGTGCTTAACCAGTAAAGCAATGCATAACTGAAAGTACCCAATAACAAAACTAAAACAAGTTTTTAAAAAAAAAAACTTAAATATTAAATGAAGTTGTTACAGAATTTTGCTAACTGGTTCTGCATTATTTCTTCTTTTTCTCCCCTCGACAGGAATATGCCCGTTCTGGCTGGAACTTGAATGTGATGCCTGTGTTGGAGCAGTCACTCCTGTGTCATATTAATGGCGACATCTCTGGGATGAAAGTGCCCTGGCTCTATGTTGGCATGGTGTTCTCTGCTTTCTGTTGGCACATTGAGGATCACTGGAGTTACTCCATTAACTACCTGCATTGGTACAGAATGCTTTTTAAGTACTTGGTTTGGTGTCTGTTGTAGGTTAAATGATTGTATCTTTTAATGTGGTATAGGATGATGTTGGATGAAGTTGAGCTTTGGACTGAAATATAATGTCTTTCTGTCGTCCACTTCATCTATGATTTCCAGGGGTGAACCCAAGACTTGGTATGGTGTTCCCTCTGTGGCTGCAGAGCGACTGGAAGAAGTGATGAAAAAGCTCACACCAGAGCTGTTTGAGTTTCAGCCAGATCTTTTACACCAACTGGTCACCATCATGAATCCCAATATCCTCATGTCTCATGGTGTACCGGTTAGTTTCACATTAACACATATGCACACAGCAAAAGTACTTCTTACTGACTTTTACTGACAGTTGTGTTTCTGATTGGCAGGTTGTGCGCACAAACCAGTGTGCTGGTGAGTTCGTTATCACCTTCCCCCGAGCTTACCACAGTGGCTTCAATCAGGGATACAACTTTGCTGAAGCTGTCAACTTCTGTACTGCAGACTGGGTATGTCTGTGCACTCTCTCTGACTCAATGTGTCACAGTCTTCAGCACTGTATGTAAAGTATGATTTACACCATACTTTTCTATTCTCCGCAGCTGCCTGCTGGTCGGTCCTGTATTGAACATTACAGGCGTTTAAGGAGGTATTGTGTGTTCTCCCATGAGGAGCTCACCTGTAAAATGGCTGCTTGCCCAGAGAAACTTGACCTGAACTTGGCTGCAGCTACCCACCGGGAGATGTTTATTATTGTCCAAGAAGAGAGGAAGCTGAGGAAGGGTCTGATGGAAAGGGTGAGACATTTTTTTTTCATCATCTATATGTGCGAGTGGATAAGACTTCAAATTATTCCCGTGCTACATTTGTTGGGTATTATGTCTTTGTATTTCCATGTGAAGTTAAAACTGTGTTGTACCTGCAGGGCATAACTGAAGCAGAGAGGGAGGCATTTGAGCTGTTGCCTGATGATGAAAGACAGTGTGATAAATGCAAGACAACATGCTTCCTTTCTGCTCTTGCCTGCTCAAACTGTCCAGAGCGGCTGGTGTGTCTCTATCACACTCAGGACCTGTGCAACTGCCCCACTGACAAACTCTACCTCAGGTATTGATGGTTTCTGTATCAGTGTGTCCATGCTTTAGAGTGTGGAATCGGCCATGAGTAGTAAAAAAATATGCCTCAGCTGCTGTTATCCCCCCACTCTGCAGATACCGATACACTCTGGACGAGTTGTTAGCCATGTTACATCGATTAAAGGTTCGATCAGAGTCGTTTGATTCCTGGGCCAACAGAGTAAAAGAGGCACTCGAGCAGGAAGAGGGGAACAAGATCGGTAGGAAATCTCCCTAAGAGAATGATTTTTGCATCCAAAATCTGTTTTGAAAGGGCATTTGTAAGACTGGTCGGTTATTACTTTGCAGTGACCGATGATCTGGAGATGCTCAAGATGGAAGCAGCTGAAAAGAAATTTCCTGACAATGAGCTTCTCCGCAAACTCAACACTGTTCTTAAAGACATAGAGCACTGCCAAAGGACAAGTACTGAACTTCTCAGTGACTCAGAGAACAGGTAAATAAATATATATGTTTATTAAATAGAAAAAGCTAACATTTACACTGCCTGCTCAATTTTAATGGCTTTTTTTGCTTTGTATTAGTGAAAGGAAGATGACTTTGGCAGAGCTAAAGTCTTTGGTGGAGACAATGCAGAACCTGCCCTGTGTGATGAACCAGTTGGAGGAAGTACAGGTACAAGAAAGAACATGTGTCCGACAGTTACTTTCCTCTTAGATTAAATCCCTTTTGATATATGTACTTGGATTCCAGTCTATTTGTAATGAAATCCAATGTACTTGAAGACAAAGTATGTAACATTTCTTGTAAACTCTTACCATAATAATCTTTCTCAGTTAACGCCTCTGACCTTCTGTCAGGGTATGGTCATGTATTTACCTGCAGAATCCCTGCCCTCTGCCAGTACTTCCTACTTTCCTCTTCTTTTACTATGTTTGGGACATTTGCGGATGAAACAATATTAAAAGTAAGCCACTCTGGTTATCCAACTCATTCCTTGTTCCACTCCTCTTTTACTGCACAGTGAATTCTAAGAAACAAAACTCTGAGCAAAGCACACAGATGTACACCGATCATTTAGCCTGTTAACAAGGCACACATCAGAAATGAGGAAACTGGTACTTAAGCTATATTTTGCCTCTAGAACATTCCCATTGCATTTTTCATTGTACCCCACCCTATACATAAATATACCAGGAATTCCTTCCGTCTGTCCAAAATTTTTGTCCAACCCATTTCTTAGACACTGTTCACCTGGTGCTTTTTAATTTGACACATATGTTCTTTACCACTGGGAGAGGTGCAGTGAACAGTGTGATGGCTGAATTTCAAATTTACTTTTTTTTTTTAAATTTTTGTAAAAATTAAAAAAAAATTTTTTTTAAAAGATGGAAAATTAAGACTCAAAATGAATCACTGGGAAGGCAGGGTAATCAGTGAGCAGGAGGGGCAAAATGTGCCAGTGGGCAGTGGTATTAGTATGTTCCACTTAAGTTTTCACTTTTTAGAATTGGAAAACTATGACAGAATCGGGATGTAATTATATTTTTGTCTTTCTCATTTTTTCCCCCATCCAGTCTATTACTTGGGACACCACTCTTGCTCCCTCTTTTTCTAAGATGGGATTAGGTCTGAACAGTTCTGTTAACAAACACAAGCAAGAAATGTGACACACTTTGCTTTTTTTGCTTAACAGTTGCATTTTTGGTGTGCAGTAAGCATTTTCCCTGTGTCTGTCTTCAAGGCTGTTCTGCAGACGGTGGAGGCTTACCAGACCCGAGCTCAAGCACTGGTCAATGATAAAGACTGGAGGAGGGACTCACCTCCACCTGAGCAGTTGCAGACCTTGTTGGAGGAGGGGGGCAAACTGCCTGTTGTGGTGCCAGAGTGTGAATTGCTTCAAGGCTTGCAGGAGCAGGGCCACTGGCTGGCCGATGTACGACGTACCTTGGGAACAGAAGGCGGCGAGAGGCAGGAGGTGACTTTGGTCGTGTTGAGGAATCTGATGGAAGCAGGCTGCAATGTGCCCCAGAGTGTGTCTGTGGAGACGGCAATGGCTGAACTTCAGGAGCTGCTCACAATAGCAGAACGCTGGGAGGAGAAAGCACAGATCTGTCTGGAGCAAAGGTACTACAAATGAAATGAGCATTTCTGTCAGCATCAGTTGCCTTAGGCATTTCTCTGCTAGTCTGTTGTGCAGGGAAGATGCCCAGGTTTCTTTGACATAGTTTTTGTTCTTCAGGCAAAAGCACCCTCTATCCACCCTGGAGGCAATAGTTAATGAAGCCCAGTTGATTCCTGTTAAGTTGCCCAACATCTTAGCTCTACAGGGCTGTCTGACCAGAGCAAGGGCCTGGGTAACAGATCTGGAGGAAATCCAGGTGACCAGCAGAACCCTTTCAATCTTTTCTCTTTGTCATTTGGTAAATTACTACTTTTTCCACATATATATATTTATATTTTTTGTCATCTTTTCTTTTGTGTGTTGTAGAATGGGGAGCATTACCCATGTCTAGATGACCTGGAGGGTCTTGTGGCTATTGGAAGGGACTTACCTGTGTTTATGGAAGAACTAAGACAGCTGGAACTGCAGGTCGCTAGCGCTCACTCCTGGAGGGACAAAGCTAGCAAAACCTTCCTGAAGAAGAGCAGTCAGCATAGTCTGCTAGAGGTGAGCAACTTGAAGAACATATTAAAGTTAGACTATTGCTACAAACTGATTTTCAATGGTCTGCTTAAATTAGTTCTATTAAAGTTTAAGTGCTCACATCACTTGAATATGTATTAAATTGAACTGTTGTCATACAGGTTTTGTGTCCGTGTGCAAAAAGAAGAGAGAGGCGAGATGAGACAGAGCCACTGGATGATCCATTGGATGATTCAGATACCAACACTCTGGGCCTCTCTGCTCAGGATCTGAGAGATCCAGCAGCTATTGTGAGTTTAGAAGACATGTCTTTGTTTTTTTTTTTTAAGGATTAATTCAGTTTGAATTTCTCTCAGCAATATGTGTTCATTACTCTTTTTTCCTTTTCTCTAGGTGATGGCTTTCAAAGAAGGGGAGCACCAGGAGAAGGAGGCAACACTGAGGTTACAAAAAGTAAACATGTGTAAGTCTGGACTTAATGCTTCACGTTTCAAAGAGGACAAGGAGAATGGGGAGTGGGACAGCGCCATGGAGACGGACACATCCAGCCACTCAGAGAACTCTGTAAAAGAGAATGGTAACAGTAACCACACTCCTCAGTCTGTGTGTGTGTGTGGTGGGCAGCCCCGTGCCCCTCAGCTCCGCTGCCATCTGTGTAAGGACTGGTTCCACGGTGGCTGTGTTCCATTCCCCTCCCTGCTTCCCTCCTCTGAAGTATCTGTTAACCCCCTCTGCTGGTGGGACTGGGACTCCCGTTTCTTATGTTCACAATGCCAGCGATCACGGCGCCCACGCCTCGAGACTATCCTGGCATTACTTGTTGCCCTGCAGAAGCTGCCAGTGCGTCTCCCTGAAGGAGAGGCATTGCAGTGTCTCACAGAAAGGGCCATCACCTGGCAAGGCAGAGCTAAGGAGGCACTGGAAACTCCAGAGCTGCAGCAGGCACTTCAGAGGCTGCAAGAACTCAAAGAGACTCTGAGCTGTGAAGCAGACAAAGAGGGAGGTATGGAAAAGGAACCAGAAGGGAGCTCTGTAATTGTTTTGTCTGACTCTGAGGGAGGAGAAGGAGAAGATGGAGTCATTGATCTGACAGAAGACAGTCCACAAAAAAAGAATGCCAAGCAAAGCAACGGCACTCAGGTTAACACCCATTTCTGCCTCACTTTATGATTTAACAAAACCTTTAAACTGTCCAGGTTATTAAACAGTCTTGATATGTGTCTACTGAGCGTCTCTGTTAACCTATCAACCTCCTCTGTTTCCCTACAGGCGGCATGTGAAAATGGTGTCCGTAAGAAGTCAAATGTTACAGGTGAGGTTGTGTGTTCATTTTCAGACTAGCTTTATGAAGCTGCTGGGCATAATTTCCTGAACAGTGTTTTCTCTCTTTCTCTACACATGCTCTCAGGTGTGGGTTCCCTGCAGCCCCTGCTGCCTTTGTTAAAAGGTCAAGTGGTGGAACTCTCCTCAGCCACCAGGGTCCAGCTGGAGGAGCTGCAGCTGGAAGGAGATCTGCTGGAGGTGTCACTGGACCAGACACAGACTATCCACAGAGTCCTTCAGGCTGCTTCTGATCCACCCAGAGAAACACTGCACACACTCATTCAGGTCAGACAAACTGAACATGAGCTTTGAAAGATGTGGCTTAGAAACAAATGGCTAATTTAAATGCAGTGGTTTTATTTATTTGACATAGGATCGTACTGGAGGTTAACACACAAGTGTGCTGGCCAGTCTTTCACATCTATTGTACCTGTTATGATGAATCCAGATTTCTTTTGTACAATATTAGCAACAAATTATACAGTGCTTTTTTTATTTGATTCAAGAGGTGCTTTTAATTTGCATTTTCAGAGCAGCAAATTGCAGCAAATGCAATGTCTGTATTCCAGGAGTTGCAATTTCTTAAGGAAAAATGTGTCATAACATTATTAGAAAGGAAGCAGATTGTCCATTAACGAACACATCTTTGTAGCGTGGTGGCAAAGGAAAAAATCCCACCATTTTTACTATTATGTGCAAAAATTCCCAGTACTTCAGACTCATATCTGTCTAAATAATTCACTGACTTTCAATTCTACTTGAGACCCTTTTTTGTACCAAGAACCAGAGGAGGGAAATTCCAGCTCCATAGAGTAAAAGTCCTGCCATGTTCTACATGTTCACTTAACATAAGTGATTCCACTAATTATCCCATCTACCTGGGTGAGGAGTTGTGCTCATCAAAATGGTCTGGTTCAGTGAATGGTTGGAATAAATACAGTCACAGAAACCTTTTTTAGACCACCCCTTGTTTCTTTCAAATTCTTGTTCATTTTAATGCCTGGTACAACTAAAGGTACATTTGTTTGGTCAAATATAATAACAAAAATAGCTCATAAGTTTAATTTCAAAGCTGATACCTAGCCATTTTCCATGTTTTCTTGATAATAACCAAAATCACTTCAGTTCTTATATCAATATCTGTGGCATTGTACTGTCAAAAACAGTACTTTTAGGCATTCTATGCTTTCTTTTCTGTCTGTTTTAGTCACATGATACACACAGGAGTTAGTACTTGATTGCATAACCATTGTTTTTGATGACTTTTGATGGTCTAATAATTTTTTCCGTGACTGTATATGGCAGGATTTTTACTGTTTGAAGCTGGGATTTCCCACCCCTGCCAAAAACCTCTGTTGCAGCAGATATTTGACTTGAGGCAAATAATTTGTAATTGGCATCATTAAAAATAGTTTTGTGCCATTTAGATTGATTTCAAAGCATTGAATCCTGCGTTTGTATTCACTGGGTTTTAGAGTAATTTGATAGAACGACTCTATTTAATGTTATCAATAACATGTAATTCCTTTGCCTACGTCAACACACCAAAAATGCAAACCTTGAAAATTCAACACTTTTTTTGAATTGAAAATTACAAAATGGCTTGCTCTGCTGTCATGTTAGATCATGTTTGAGTTTCGACCATCTAATTTTTCTAATTGTTGTTTTCCTCTTTTACTCAGATTGAGCTTGAGGAGCAGCGGCGAAGTGGCCGCGGACGGACCAAGGACTCCAAAAGGAAGAGGAAGAGCCACAGAGGCGGTGGGGAAGGGGCAACAGCTGGGGCAATTGATGGCTCCGAGTCAAAGAAAACCTGTCCTCTTAACCGCAGCCCCTCCCCTCAGTTAACGGTCCAGACCCACCCAGAGGTAGGCAACAGTCCACTGGGGCTTTAATATAATGACTTTTTAAACTAAGTATTTTAAACCTGGAAATAGAAAAGTGACATTGTTCTTTTTTTTTTTTCCAGATATTGTGATATAGTCCACGCTGGAGCTCTGTTAATAGGATAAGTTTGGGACAGAGCGATGTGTGCCAGAAGACAGTGTCAAGTTAATGAAAGATGCAGGACATTCCCATGTACCCTGCCTCCCTCCCTCCCATCCCCTTTACTCATGCATCACACACTAACAGAGTGATGACTCCTCCTCTACACTCCATGTTCTTTATCCTTAACTTTGTCATAATCTCACTCATCTCATTTTTCAGCCACACTGTCTTATTCCATCTTTAAGCTCCACCCTCCCTGGACCTTTTTCCCTGTGAACATGTTAGGAGTATGTTGGACCGATGTGGGACTTACCGTAATAGGAGTGTCTTTGGTCTTGAGTTGTCTCTGAGGTCAGTCAGTATGCTATGTTATCCCAACTGTATTAAATGCTAGTTCGTCTCGGCGCGGGCTGTTGCAGTTTCACTTCACTTGAGCCCACCCGTCGGAGTTGGAGAGACGATGGGGGTTTATAGACAGATGTGTTTTGGGCGTGAGTCTCGGAGCTTAAGTACAGCAGAACATTTTGCAGCTGATCTTAGGAAACAGCACCGTGGTCACACTTTCTTTTTTTAGTTGTAAGGAATCTTGTGTTTGACGCTGTTTTGAGGAGACATGCATTTTGAATAAACTGAGAAAATTTTGGGAAGTGTTAAAAACAGGCATTCATGTTTTTGGTGCTACTTTCCCAAAAATATCTGTACCTCTTGGCTTTGTCTTTCTCCTTCCTCTGCATTATATTTTATTTTATTTTTTTAAGCTTCCATTCTATAGACATGTTTTCTTTCTTTCAATATGACCTATTCTTTGTTCTCGCTAAGATTAAGGTAACTTCACTGTAACTCACTTTTGTCAGTTTTATTTTGTTCTCTGGGTTCAAATGATTATATTATTATTATTACTATTATTATTATATTATTGATATTGCAGACACACAGTTGTCGTGAGTTTGTGTATAAAATTTACATTTTAATGTTGCTTTTGTTTCTTTTCACTCTTGTTAGAAAATAAAAGTTTAGAATTGTTTAGGATACGTTGACTCATTATTTCTCATCCCGAATATTAGACACAAAACACTTCCATGATCACAGCATTTATTTAGAAAAGCTTTAAATGTAAAATGGCAGACACTGGACATCACAATATTTAACAAGTACATCATGTTTTTTTTCTATGCTAGGGTTTAAGCAAATTCATAGAAAGTCACATAACACAGTTTACGAACATGGGAAAAAAATTATTTTGGCCTTGATATCAAACATGCATGGGAGTCAAATAGAAAATTTGCTTTAACCATATGTTTCTATAAATGACACTGAAGGGGTTAAATGTAAGTTGCAGTTAAACCTGTTAAGCTGTAGTTTAATAACCTCGATTCTGAGACCACAGAGTCAGAAAGTGATTTCAAAAGGTTGAAGATGACACACCAAGAAAGCAACGTCTGGTTGTGGCAGAAAAAGTTCTATTGCAGATATGACACTGTGACTACAAGCAGGAAAACAAAGGATTGGATTGCAATTATTTGTTTAAACCATGTTGCTTTTCTAATATAACACCGTTGTGCTTTGCACGACACTGCCACTTTAAAACATTAAGTCTGTCGGTTGCGCTGTGCTTCAGTATTTACTCTCAACTGCTCACTTACAGCCTTGTTTTGTTGCTTTGAGATTTGTGCTGTACAGTCAAGTCTGCTTGAAAGGCACCTCTCAGCCATTCATTATCAGAAAGCATCTGAAAATAATGAATTTCCTCTGGTAAAACAAAGGACCATTTGTACACGAACAGTGCAAGAATGAAGGTCTTCATCGTTGGCACATAGTGTTTTGCTGAAAGTGAGATCACTCATCAGTATTATGGCACAAAAATGGTTTTCCTGTGGTTTCACAGTTGCATAATTGGCCCTATTTTTATTTTTCCTCTATTCTATCACTGACACTAATGTAATACGTGTCTGCAGTGATTACAGGGCGCCCATTTCTCCACATTTCAGTTATTCTTCACAGCAGGTGGTGCTGTCTCTCCTTTATGGAAAATGACAGATTGAAAGTAATGATGTATATTTCCTCTTGGTTTTTTGCTTGACTTTTTCTGAATACCTTTTTCATTCAAGTGCACCAATCTATGCTCTATTGTCAACTTTTATCTATAACCGACTCCTGTTTCTTTCCATATAAATATGGACCATAATGAAAATGTTTCCTGCAAGGTTTAGGTCCATTCAACCAGCCACAAAAGTAGAGAAATGCAGTATATTTATTAAAATGTGCTGCTCTGTATCAAAATGTGTTCTCTAATAGTTTCAGAAATCAGTTTGAGCCAGATCAGGAGACGCTTAACTCCCACTAAAAGCATGAAGCTGAGTTTTATGAAAAGAAGTATATATTTGGTATGCATTTCTAAAAGTTATGATCTGTGTAAAGCTTTGTGTGCATGAAATTCACTTTTGAAATGCAGCTTCAGATCCACAGTATTGTAGTTTTCTTGTTTGCTCATATACACACAGCATTAAGGACAGATGAGTCCAAGCAGCCTCAGTCATCCATTTTTTGTCAACTGAATATATTCGGCTTGAGCCAGTAAGATGCTACTTAATTTAAATATAAAATTAAACAAAGCACTTTCTGAATACGGAAGAATAACACTGCCATATGGGGAAAATAAAAACTGATCAGTATCATGTTATAAGAAACTTTTTTTCCTTTATAACAAGGTATTGATCAAATGTTTTTTTGTTTTTTTTAGACATGACAGTAATAAGCTTCTTCATCTGAGTTTTACTTCAACTTTTTGTACGGAGCACAGACTGTTGAAGCAGCTCATTTCCACCCATGCAGCCTCTCACTCTTCCCTATGGAGTGATCACGAAGCCCTTGCAGACCTGACCTCTCCATACATCTGCCTCCTCTTATATCTCAGACTGTGGTGACGGACAGCAGAGGGTTGTAGACCTTCTTCCCATCAGCAGACCTGGTCCCATGAGCCAATAGTTCCTGAATGGTTATCCAGTTGTCCAGGATCTTCCGACTCCGTTTCTTCATGCTCCTGCGGTGGCACAGCTCCAGGATGGAGGGTGGTTCCTGTTGAGGCGTCCCCTGCTGGCCGCTGCCGCCGCCACCACCACCGCCCTGCTCCCTCTCACGCTCCCTCAGACAGTCGAGGCGGCTTTGCATCATGAACTCCCTGCGCCGCCGCTGCTCTCGGGCCTTTAGCAGCTGCTGTTTCCGCTCCTCTTTGCTCCAGTACCGGCCCATCTTCATCTCACTCACAGCATCATCATCCGTCGTCATCCCGCTGCGCTCCTCACTGATCTTCATGGCTCGGGCCTTCAGGAGGCGATCTCTTACAGGCCTTTTGGCCACATAGCGGGTTCCATCACTGCGAATCTTCACCTTCCACTCCATGCGAGGGGATAGTGGTAAAGGTAAACCCACTTGTGGAACATCTTTACATGTGCTACCGAGACTCATGGGGCTGGCGTCGCCGTTGTTCTCCAAACCTCCCTCTCTGAGACCAGCCAGGCGCTCAGAGGTTGAAGGAGACCTCAGCTGCATGCAGCTCAGGTAGCGCTGAGGTGGTTTTGGTTCAGTCTGACGACGGGACAGATAAGGGCTGTTCTCTGCACTACGTCCACCGGTTCTCTCAAGTGTCCCACTGGCTTTCGGGTTCCGCCTCACCCCTCCGTCTGACCCCCTCCTGGTTCCGCTGTCCCTGGACAAGGACCGAACTTTCATTCCGGGGCTGGATGTCTTACCTTCAGTTCCTCTCCTCTGACTCTGGGGAGCATAGGGTTGATTCAGATTTATTTGCATCCCCTCTGCTCTGTCAGCCCTGGTCCCTCTCTCTCTCTGTCTGGTAGAGTTTGGAAGTTGAACACCTGCAGAGAGGAGAGGCTCTCCCCCCTCGAGGCTCTGAGTGGATGGTGAAGGGTACTGTTCATTGACCAGAGGGGTGCTCCTGCAGCTTTCCCCTCCGGTGTTGTAGGCACTCGTACTGTCCTTATCCGAGCGCTCCCTCTCTGGGAGCTCATTAATATCTGACAGTGCATGGTGGCTGGACTCCTCATTAACCAGAGGACCATTTATGTCCAGACGTCCAGCTCCGACACCTGCACCTACACCTGCTCCATTTTTGTCTTCCAGAGGCCAAGCCTTCATGCAGCGCTCCCTCAGCTGCTGCATCTTCTGCGCCCTCAAGATGTTACGGCACTTAAACTCCAAGTGGCGTAACTCCTCCTCTAGAAGAGCCATTTCATGCTGTGAGATACTTTCATTCCTGTTCACGTCCAGTGGGATACCTCCCTCCTCTTGTGCTGGCCCCTGGCCCTCCAGCAGTTGCAGGCCATTGCTGCTCTTCTCATAGTAACACTTGATCTCCAGGAGTTCTTTGTACCTCTCACATTCCTCCTCAGTCAGCCCAGGCATCATCATCCTCACAGGGTCCACCATGTAGGCCCTCTCTAGTCTCTCCACCTGGTCCAGCCCTCCTCCGTTAACACAGTCCAGCCCTAAGAGGGAGTCGGTGCTGAACTGGAGGTCTTGGGAGTGCAGCAAGGGTGGAGTATCTCCTCGGCTGGAGAAGAACTTGCGCATACTGCCGGGTGTGTTGGTGGCATTAGTATTGGAGGCACTGGTGTGGTCGTCTCCAAGGAGGTCATGCTCTGAAGACTCCTCGTAGCGTGTGCTTTCATCTGTGCGGCCCACACCGCTGTCCAGCTCCTGGCTGTTGCTCAGGACGGTCTGTATCAGAACAGGCGAATCTATGTTTCGTGAGCGACTGTGGCCACCTGTCAAACCTCCACCAGCGACAATGCCAGGTCCAGGGCTTAAGATGGAGGTGTTATTCCTCAGTAAGTGGCTACTGGGCAGATGGACAGCATTGTCCAGGGGCTCGAGGTCCAGTTCATCTTGGTCCAGCTGGTTTTCATTCTAAGGGTTAGAGGGGTATCGGATACAGGTTAGTACATTTGTTTGATGACATCACAGCGGTTCAATGTTCAATGTTAAGGACACAAAAGAAAACTATGGGTTAGAACAGGGGTGTCAAACATGCAGCCCACGGACCAAAACTGGCCCCCCCAAAGGGTCCAATCTAGCCCGCAGCATGAATTGGCAAAGTGCAAAAATATTAACAGTCAACAATATCAAACTCATTTTAGTTCAGGGGCCACACTTAAGATCAATTTGATCTCCAGTGGACCGGACCAATAAAATAACAGCATAAAAACCTATAAATAAAGACTATTCCAAATTTTTCTTTGTTTTAAAGTGAAAAGTTGCAAAAGTAAAATCGCATTATGAAAATGTTTATATTTACAACGAGCAAAATACCTAAGATCGACCTTAAATGTCAGAAGAAAAGTTAAATTTTAATTGTTTTATTGCTGTCACTAAATGCTTTATGTCTTTGTAGCTCCACTTCAATCTGGGAGTTTTAATGCAA
>JAPTYQ010125088.1:0-14251 GCA_029814465.1 Ostorhinchus cyanosoma | reverse complement strand
CGAATGAACACATATGGAATTATGTACTTGAAAAAAGTGTGACATAACTCAAAACATGTTTTATATTTTAGATTCTTCAAAATAACCACCCTTTGTTTTGATTACTGCTTTGCATATTGTTGGCATTCTCTTGATGAGCTTCATCAGGTAATCACCTGACATGTTTTCCAACAGTCTTGAAGGAGTTCCCAGTGATGCTGAGTACTTCTTGACCATCTGCGGTCCATCTCATGTCATTTAAATGAGAAGGTGAGTCCAAACTTTTGACTGGTAGTGTACATATACATACAAACTTTTTAATTTGAACATTCACCCGCAAAATTGTCTATGTGGGCTAAAAGACAGTATTAGATGCTGCTACCAAAAACAGCATGACCTAGTTTAGGTTGTGGGTTTGAACAACTGACACCAAATCTTCTGCCTTTAGCAATGAGAGCGCCAGCTGACCTGCAGGCCCAGTTCACCATGAAGAGACTTAAATGCTTGCACACAGTCATTCACGGGAAAAATCTGCTTATATAATTTACTGGGGCATGAGCACTGAGGTAAACATTGGGCTGATTTGTCTAACCTGGTGTTATGTGAGTGTATGGGACATTGAGAGCAGAAAAGAGTAGAAGTGGAAATTTGGCTTCACAGAAGAGTGGCATTGACCCATTAACCTGCAATTATTCTTGTTTCAACTCCGCAGCTCTGACATGAAAGAGCAATGCTCATGGGCCATCTCTTGCCTACCTGTTTATTGGCAGTGACAGACTACTACACCGGCTGCATTTACAATAATGAGTCAGATGAAGGGCAGGCAGGAAGTGCATTACAAACAGATGTCTCAATGACAGCTGACTGGAAAAGTGCAAGTAAATGTTAGAGAATAAGTGACCAAAAGCAAGATCAAAATACTGGAGCAGCACTGTAGGATGCTAAATCTACCCACATTTGCCTAGAATTTGAATAGTTCTTTCTATCCTCTTTTTAACAACAGAATTATAATACATCATTGCCATTGTGTTCCTCATTTGAGACCACCCACCGCCTACTGGAAGCATACTGGGATTCTTTCAAAAACATTTACTGCACTGACACACTACTGCACGATTAACACACGCTCGATGAAGATATTGTAAGCAGTGAGTGTTTAGAGTATAAAATATTCAATAACAGAACAAATAACTTAATAATGGTCAGGAATCTTTTACATAACAATCAGTGAATATGCATAAGTGGGATTTAATGGTATAATGGTCGTATACATGCATAGTGAATAGGTCTTTGTCCAACTGTGAGAATTGCAAAAATGACTGTGCACAAAACCTCCCAGGAGTCATAAAGAACAAAACCTGACAGACACATACTGAATAATTGAGGGATAAAACAAACACGGCATGTGAGAAATGCTCTCACAGTAGGAACACTCGTATTAAAAGAGACTGGACAATGTAATTAAAGCAATGAAGCTTGTCAGATAATGAAGTCTGCCTCAAAAGTCACAGCTCAAAACACATCATTAGGAAACTTTACTATTACTCCAAACTCTGCTGCAAAATCCATTCCGTCCTCTTTGCATATGGTTCAGAGTTTTTTTGTTTTTTTTTTAACCATCTGGCTCTTTTGATATAGCAAACAGACAGCAAAGTAGATGTTTGAAATGATCTACACTGGAATACTTTTCTCAGTAAATGTGTATCAGAAGAAGTTTTATATTTGATCCATAAAAACTCAAACATCCACCACTGATCAAAAATGTTTTATAATTGTTGATCCATTAATCCAACATGGAAATAATTGGTGTAAAATGCAATTTGTCATCTTTTCATGGTCATCAGATTTGACCCATTTGGATGTTCAGTGGCTCCGTAGTTACCATGGAAACAGCATCATCTTCTAGAACACTGATTCACCAGTAAAACCCATGGAGTTAGATCAGTGACAGTGGATGGAAACATTTGGTGCATGTTCATTTATGATATCTTTGCTGGAAAAAGTCACTTTTTCTCCCATTTTCTGTGTTTTTGATATAACCTTCTACTTTAATCTGAGTTTTTAATGAATATGTACATGACCAGCGAATTAAAGAAAAGTACAGATGCAAAATATACAAGATAATATTGGAATAAATGGTGATAAATTGTTTAAGACAAGTTGAATAGAAGAAGAAACTCATTTGGGAAATGTCATAGAAGTAGCATTGGGTTTTTATGGGTTAATTTATATTTTATATATTCTATATTTTATTTACTGAGGTGGATTTAAGTCAGGATTATTTTTTTGTAGCAACAAGCTCCACTCATATCAAATTGATTGCCTTATAATTTCAATAACAGACCGTACTGCAGTAGAATGTTCTTTAATATTTACAAAGAACATTCTTCACAGATGTATATTGATCATTGTGCAGCCCAGCATACAGACTTTGAATTGACACTTAGTGCATGATCCAAATTATTGCTTTCAGAGGCAGAGGGTGGGTTCTTTTTTTGCTCCTATTTTAGTTGTCTTTCCTCTTGTTGTTGCTCCACTTGTAAGCTCTTGTTTTTCAGTCTTGTTAAACTTCCTCTTAAATTATTGAAAACCCAAGCATTCAGAATGTCTCAATTAATACATCATAACAGTGTAATGTTAACAGTGAGGAAATATTCAAACCCCAAAACACAATGTGCTTTTCTGTCATCATGTTTTTTTTAATGTTTTTATTTTTAATGTTTTTATACATCAGAGGAAATAGATATTTTCTAAACATTCAGTTGCACATATTTGGTAGCAAGCCATTGGCGTAATGGCACATCCCAGCAGTAGCTTAACTGCTGATGATGATGTCCTAAAAACAATGATAGCCCAGTTCTATACAACACAAAATAACTGTATGTAAAATGAGGCAGTTCTCTGCATTAGCAGCAACTTCTGTTTATGCTCTAAAGGCTCAAGGTGCAATATTTAGGGTCATCTAATTGTAGAAACAGAACATAATATTACTCTTACATACAATTATCTTATATTATTCAACAACCACTTCAAAAATGTCATGTTTTTGTTGCCGTACAATTAGATAATGACAATTAGAGTCCACTAAATATTGCCTTTGCTTTATATTCTCAATTGACACTAATCACATATTGTCATGCAGAAGATGTCATTTTCCAACCATACAGTCAGTTATGGTTTATTTAGGTTTAGTCATAAAAATATCTTGGTTAGGATTAAGGGAAAGGGTTTAGAGGATGGTTAAAAGTAGAAAAAAAGAGAGGATGCACTAATAAACAGCAATAAAACTAAACATGAACCCTGGTTTAAGTCCACAAACTTTATCCTACTACCATACTTATCCAAACACCTTCTACTAAGGTTTTCACCTGCTTATAAATGTTATTTGGCCCATTTCATCAAGGATTGACCCACAGATTACCATAGACTTCCTGCCTCTGCATTTGTTAGACATTTGCTATCTGCAGCTTCATTACTAAATATCCCACCACGATGCTTAAATTAAACCAGCAGTCCAGGTTTCGATCGACTTCATGCAAAATTATTTGAATTTAAAAAACAAGACTGATAACTACTAGAGCTACTCAGCTCAGCATCTGCAAAACAAGCACGGATGTCTACTAAAAGCATCCATCCACCAGCAGGTAATAGTTTTCTGCCCATCATTAGTTTAAAAGCAATCCTACGGAAACAATGCAACAATCAGGGCTTAAAAATAGGGAGAAAAAAAAGAGAGAACTAAAGTAATCCTGTCAGGATTCCCATATTTTGCCCCCAAGGTTCACTGGATTTTCCCCTGCAGCTTTTTAGGAGAGGAAGCAATGCAGTCAGTGTCTAAATTCCTGTTTTCATCTGTCGTCTCTCTAAAAGTGGCTTTGCAGGACAATGGTTGACCTGTTTTGTGGGCATGTGTCACAGATCAACAACAATATGACAAAAGTAAAAACGTCAAAAAACAGCTTTGCACATTAACCCACTGTGACTCATCTCCATGAGAACAAAAGAATATGTTTTGTGTCCTGCCTGGTGACTCATTCATTTTTTTCTGCCTCCTCTTCTTCTTTCTGTCACTTTTGTTCTCCATCTCTCCACATCTCTCTCCATGTTCCTTGGAAAGCATTTCATGCCTGAGCAAAGTGCATCTGCTTGTCCTTGTCCATACCTCGCTGTCCTTTTCATGGCCTGAGGTCCAAAAGCTCTGAACATTTCCAGTGACACACCCACTAAGTCTTGCCTCAGATCACTCTGATGCTCTTGGGCACCCATGTGTTGATAGTTACACACCAAAAAAGCCCCTACAGTGTACAGTGAATAGCAGGAGTTAGCGAAATGGATTCCCTGCTTCCAGCAATCTGAAGCCTTAAATATCTTGCTAAATATTCTAGCTTGCACATATTTATTCACAACTGTCAAAACCACAGACAGATGACAGACAGAGAGGTTCGTCCACACTCTTACACCCATAAAACACAGCCCAGACTTCTCAGTCCCACCCTCATCTGTACATATGCTGTCTGGCTCCTGACATTTGCTGTCCAGAACTATGAAGCAGAGCTGTCAGAGCACATTTCGTCTGCTTCTTCTTGTCGCTCACACAGCAACAATCCCCCTGTGACTCCCCACAGCTCAATGGCGAAACGCCTGCAGAGGAAGAAGGACAAGAAGAAGAGGGTTTTTTATGTCACATTCAATAGCAGCAAGAGTCTTTGAGTTTTAATTGAACAGCAGTGCAGCCCACAACCTGGTTTGATACAAGAAAAGAGTCACAAAAAAGGAGCCACCTACATGTCATGTTTTTTCCTGCGGCTGCTGGTGGACAATTTGTCTCCTACGCTGTCCACATACAACATCAATAGTAAGGATGAACACTTGAAATGTGTTATTTCTTCGCTGCCATTAAGAGAAAACAAAACCAGTAATGGAAAGCATGTGAGCTTGTTCTTATATTTTGGGACACATACAGTACTTGTGTTGATTTATTTGCTTGGAGTGTGTAGTGGCAGGTTTATCCTACATCTAAGGAACCATATGATCTATGTTGACACCTATGCCACAAAAACATAATTACTAAATTCAAGGGGGAGGGTTTTCCATTTTTGGAGGGGAAGATATAAAGAGTAATTAATTATTTCCAGAGGCACACATATATCTGCCTGTAGGTGCTGTAGCAGAGAGGTCTTTTGTGTTACTTTAATATTGTGGTGTTAGTACTGTGGTCAAAAGCATGTGTGCAGAGGCATACTAAAGGCAGCGTGGCGGCTTTTGATCTCTGCTTCTTTTGTGTGCAAGCCTCATGGCTTTTAATGAGGCAACCTGCCTCATTATCGGAGCTCTGTGAGGCCCTGTCACAGCCACATGGTGGGACTGCCTCTACTCACTGTTCTGAAGCCACAAATTACAGCAGCTTAGCCCCTCACTGGGACTGGAGACTAACCTAGTCACCCTTTCTAATGGCACCCAAGGGACACAGAGTTGTACGTTCAGATATGTTTGGCCAAAGCTAGCTTAATAAGCAATTCTTTTGTCAGTCCCATTAGAGTAAAAAGTTTCAGGCATGAGTTTGGGATGTTATCTGTCTGTTAAGCTGAAAATTGCTGTAAGTTGTGACATAAAAGGCACTGGTCTCTGCTTTCAGGCACCACCTCTGTTATGACTTTTCCCTCATTTTGTTTGGCAGTAATTTGCACACACATTTAGTTAGAACTAAAGGTTTCCCCAGTCATGCCAGGACTGGGGCTGAATTTTAATTTCACCTGGGGGCAGCTGAAAAACAGCCTAGTCCAGCAAAGCTAGAAATACCATCAGCAGAATCAAATTAATATGCTTCACAATCTGTTAAATGCAATATTTTATGACCTTTTGTGCAGGTGTCCTTCATATGCTTTAATCAACCTTTTCTTAATTTGGATGAACTTTAATATGTAAATAGCAGTTAGTTTTAAAAAGCAGATGATTTTTTTCCTGAGCTTCTCACACTGACACCTTAATTAACCCTGCTATTATTTTGTTAACCAAGAATGAATTAAGATTTTTACACAAAGCATTTAATGAACAAAATATGCATTGTTCTCAGTACAACACCCTTTCTCATTTTCTCTTCTAGTGCTCAGTCTTTCTAAAGAATAACCTAACACGTTTCTATTAAATTGAGGAAAGAGATGGATTCAATGAATTAATTCTTAGAGGAGAAAAGATTATTATGAAATATATTCATGAAACAATGTAAATAAGGCTATAGTATTTGCACCAGTGGTTTCCAGAAACATGGAAAATCTCGAAAATATATGTATAGTGCTTTGAAAGATTAAATGCAAGTCAAGTAAGGTTATTTCTATTTACCATATGTGACTAAATATCACAAATCACAACACTGCCTCATGTGTAAGTGCACTCAAAGTGGAAAAACATGTGTAGTCCATTCAAGAAAAACTTACCTGAATGTGTGTCTGAGAAAATCTACTTAGTGACAGATGGTTTTATCCTGCGTGGGTGCCACCACAAGACATTTTTTGCTTCTCATCAGTGCAACACAGGGAGTTAATTCAGCAGACATTCTGTGAGTGGTGGAAGAAGAAAGGTGACAGCAGCATCACAGCCTTCAGTAAATGTGAAGCAGTGTGGAGGTGGATGGGTGCCAGGTACACCTGATGAGACCTGCCCTTGACACTGTAGCAAATTAATTGCTGTAAAAGCTCTTTAACCCTCTGGCAACAGTGGCATTTAAAAGCAATTTGGAAAAACTTTTCACAATAAAACTTTTGGCAACTCATTTTAATTAAATCCATTCTTCACTATCTAATACTTGAGAGATTTTGCAATGACTTACTACTTACCAAATCCACCAGCTGCTAATGAAATTCAGCTGAATTACCTGCAAACTGAGGGTCTTCGTGTGTCTGAATGTGCTGAGGGCATGCCTAGACTCATTCAACTCCCCTCTACACTCAGCAGAGGTAATGGTCACCCTGCTTGTTTTTGACAAAAACTATACTACATTAAAATAGCATTTGTTGCTCAAAGCAGTAGGCAAGGTGCCGAATGCTAATTGGGTGAGATGTCTGTCAGGAGTCCTCAGCAGGCCGATGCCTGTGGGCTGCGTACCCAGCACCCGCCCAACTCTCTGTTAAGGTATTTATTTTCGGTGTGCAGCCAGTGCCCATCATGTGGTCCCTCATCCTCAGCATAGACAAATTAGCATCCCCTCATACAGAAGCAAATGACTTGCTCTCACATTCACAGTCTCTTCAATGAATTTTGGCATTTAAATCACACAAGCCCCACCCCATGCCGTGTTTTTGCTGCAAGCTAGGTTTTCCACATTGTTTCAGTTTTATTTGTTGGATGATTTTACTGTGTATTTAAATCAGAAGCTCTTTTGCTAAATTTTGCCGAGTGCTGGCACGCTTGCAAATGTACAAATCACTAGATACAGAATATGGGGTTCATTGTAGTTCATTAGTGCGATCAACCCATATCAATACCCTTGAAAAATTAATCAACACATATAATGTTAAGTGTTTCCTTGATGAGGAGAGAGATAAGAGGAGAGATGAGAGAGTCACGCTAATGGAAAATAAACACAGATGGCCTCCCCAACTGCTGAGAACTCCTGATGCATTGGCTGTCACACATTTGGCCTCATACAGATGGGCCACAGAGTAAATACTGAAAGTGAGATCACTTCAAAAGTATAAGAATATTCCTGAAAGATGAACCAAGACTTATTCATAAGGTGAACTTTGGTGAGTTGACGCACTATATTTGTCATCTCTGTTTCAAAGCAATACATTTTTCATTTTCTTCTTAAATAATGTGTCATGGTTTATTGATGAGATTTCCTGTGGAGATGTGTGTTAATTGATCAAGGATGCACTGGGCTCCAGACATGAATGATAACACAGTAAAGTTCTGACAGCTACTTTGGACAACTTATTCACAAAGTGCCCTATGATAAAGGGAAGTGCTCTTAAATACTGTAAAACCAGACTGCTGTGTCAAAATCTGGCAGAGGTTGGCTAATTTTGCATTCGATTTCTTAAATTATGAATCTAACCACTGTATTACTGCAATGGGCCACTGCCAAAATAGAAATAGATTTTGCACATTACAAGCAAGAAAAACAGCAACTTAACAATGAATTAGTATTTTTGATTTGAGAAGTCGTGTAGATCTCCCTTTTAAAATAAAGAAAACAACCTCTTTTTCAGCTGTGGTATCATGCAAACCATGGTTTTAACTAGTTAGTGATTAGTTAGAATATATTAAGATAATGTTAAACATATATTTTTTACAAATTATAGAAGTTTTTTAATGTTTCCTTTTAGTTGCTGATTTTTTCCAAGTCAACATTAAACTGAAAAAAAAAAAATGCTCTTACAAAGGCTGTTTGCGGCACTTGACAAAACAATCTGTGTGGACCGTACAACAAACAGCTGCTAAAGAAAGCACAGCCCATCCTGTCTGACAGCACCACACCCTGCACTCAGAATTTGTGATTTTACCATCTGGTTCCTGCTACAAATATTCTCAAAGTGAAACCAACAGATACAAAAACTCCTTCATCCCCAGAGCTTTCACAGCACTACTACCAATAGTAGCAGGTATCTGCTCACCCACTCAGGTAAGTACACCTATTAACCATTGTTTTAACTTGGAAACATTATTGTGTGACCAAGTTTTATCCTTGTATTCTATGATTATACTCATTCTTTATCTTACTCTCTTGAGTAGTTATTATCGTGATGCATTATTGGGTGTAAGTCAGTGGTTCTCAACTGCTCTGGCTTTTGGGACCAACTATCACTATTCTTCTTCTTCTTCGGTACAGCACTTTGTTCCACTGCGGTTGTTTTCAAGTTCTCTACAAATAAAATTGGATTGGATTGGATTGGACTGGATATATGACAAGCCCCGACCCAAATTGATAAAATTTAACATCTAAAGTTTATTATAAACAAGTGGTGCCAGGCACAACAAACCCCGCCCCTCACTTTTTTTTTTTCTGATCTGCCCTATCTCTCACCATTGTAATAGCAACACATTTTTGGTGACCTTGACCTTGACCTTTGACCTGCATTCATCAAAATTTAATGGGATCTATTCTGAACCACCTTGCACCTTTCCTGAAAATTTAATGGAAATTCATGGAATGGTCCAGTAGTTTTTGCGTAAACTTGCTGACAAACAAACACACAGACGGACAGACAGCCAAAAAAAACAAACCAAAAACAATACAGTTGCCTCCCCTTTTGGGGGCGGGGAACCTGAGATACAGAATTTACACAGAAGACAAGTTTCATGCTAATGCAAACTGACCAGCAGGAGGTGATACTAAATATGGAAATATATCCTTTAATACTAAATTAAATACATTTTTAGCAATTAAGAATTAAAAGTGCATCCAGTCACTTATTCAAGCATTAAACACACTGAGTTTTTTTTCTTCCTCAATGGAAATAAAACCATATCTGATGTAGTCTGTGTCACACCAGAGTTTCACCATGATATGAATAGAAAGTTTCGGGTTTTCTTTCATGATGTGAAAGGTCTGGTGTTCATTAGCATCACAGCATATTACCGCTACCTGCTGTTGGAGAGTGTGAATAAATGGTGTGCCGCTCCTTAAACATTAAAGCACAGGATTTGTTTCTTAACTTTATTTTTTGCCCAAACAAAGTCCTGCGACCCACTGAACACAGGTTTGTAACTCACCAGTTGAGAATCACCAACATAAGTGATGTTGTGTTATTGCTGCTGTTCTATACCCTTTAGAAGATGCATAAAGTTCTAAAGTCATAACAGAGAAAATGTGTTTCTTCAAAAATGAAAAATGTACCTTAATTTAATGATGCCTTTCCATTTTACCAAAATTCCTTTCAAGCCATATGCAGGTCTTTAAGGTTTTGTAGCATCTTGCATGGTGAAATGTGCATGCATGTAGTTTCACAAATGTCTGGAAACATTCTCATTTATATGCGCAAAGCATCTCTACTTTGTGCATATAAATCTCATTTATTAAACGACAATTCTGGATGAACGTGAAGGAAAAACGGGTAGCTTTAAATTACTGGTAGAGGTCAAAATATTATGTGCTGTCACTCATAGCTGTTATTTACCCCCGTCACCCTGCATGTACTGGTCACGGGCAGGGAAGGCCAATTTCATAATGAGCAGCAGCAAGTGCCAGAATAATACAACATTTTACACCAGTTCACTTCTTTTCATACACTCTGTAAGAGCCATCATGAGCCCCATAATGACTGCAGCCCCATGGATGTTTGCAGCTGCAGCGTTTGATCTACCGTCAGAAATAACTGAATTACAAGATTCACACGGTAGATAATAGAGCAGTGATTCTATCTTTAATCAATAACTTACTGATGCATTTATCTCTGTACAAGATAACGCAGTGGCATTAAGCCTATTTCAGATAAGAAAAAAACTCCAAATCTGGCTTTGGACTCTGGTGACAACTGCCGGCATTGGTTTTATGTGCACAATAACCTAAAGCTGTCTAAGTTAACAGCCAAGTCCTGGGGCCCAAAATTTAATAAAGCCGAGTGAAAAACAACAGTAAATTGCTTTTATAAGCTGGTGTCATGTCGAAATTACCTGTGGAACGCTCTTGAGGATTCCCCACACGATCAATGAGCATTATTGTATCTGTTTTCCCTTTTCAGTGTTGTCTAGAGAAAAATTACAGAATCGCACACTTCTTTATTAACCTCAGGGGCAGCTGAGAGATATGGATGACTGCCTGTGTCATGTACAGCAGCTGCTCTGCTACCTGTCCAAGCTGCAGCTTCACATTCACATACAAATATCAGTCATCAATAAGGTCCCGGGCAGCCAAGTTTATTATTATTATTATTCTGTAGATTTCCCTGTTTCTGTTTTTCTGTTTTAAATAAGTAAAACTGTTTGTACCAAATCTATGAAGCACTTAAAATGGCACTAATGTGTTACAAAAGATGAATGTCCGTAGACAGATACACACATTTGAAGTGTTATTTAGGGAAGGTCAGCCGCATCAACTGAAATATTGCATCAAGTACTGGATGAACTGTTGTGAATATTCATGGTTATCCAAAATAAATAAATAAATAAATAATGATAATAGGGATTTGTGAAAGTGCAATGGTCGCAATGTTTGGCAGATTTATCAAACATTTAAAGTGCTTTCTCCCTCTCTCTGTTTCTTTCCTGTCATTCAGCAGGTTTTCAGTTTACAGTTGTTTGTTTACCCTCTTACACCCCTTCATCCCCTCACTGCGTACATCTGACCCTCTACATCCGACCCTCAAAATCTTCCCTCTCATGAAAATTCATCAAACTTTATCCATTTCCATCCTCCATCCACTGCTCAGGTCAAATTCCTTTCTTCTTCTTCCTTTTTTATTTATTTATTTTAACAATAAATTAAATCATTGTGATCACACACTCACTTTATATCTTATATATTCTCTATATCTTTTACACACTGTATTAATTTATTTTGCACATATGCATATTTTTGCACATATTGTAGATTTTATTCTGTGTATATTTTGTTCTGTTGTTATTGTTGCATGCATATTATGTTGTTGGTGCAATGACAATAAAGATTTCTCTTATCTCTTCTCTTATCTTACTTCCCACACTTAGAATGAACAAACTTTGGTTATTCTACTTTTTATGTGACGCTATAATTGGGTCTTAGCCTATCCTGTTGTTACATTTGTGACCTCATATGATCCAAAAGACGCATAAATGTCAGCGTGCAAACACAATGAATGAAGGTGATGGTGGGCATGACAACATCTTGTTAGCATGTTGTCACACCGGTGTTAACATTTAACTGAAGCTTTTTAATCTTCCTTTTTAACTGTGGGAGCATGCATTTGCATACAGATTTGTGCATCAGCCATATTTTATTCCACAATCACCAAACATCCTCTGCGCCCTTGTCCTGCTATTATAAGAACAAACAGTCAAAGGACGGACACTTTTATTCACTGCTATGCACAGGCATACAGCCGATGACAGTAGGTCCACTGGGACTCCCATTCCCCTTTTTAATACTCAGCCCTTGATGCTCTTAGTGACACAAGCTGAACTTGGCTAACATCCAAAGAAAGGTAAATGCACCATGAAGTGTAAATCTAAAACTGCTCCAAAGAATATAGGAAGATCTTGAAAAGACTTGAGAGACTAACCTCAGCGTCCTCCCTTGACTTATATTAGTCAGCATCTGCGTCAACTCAAATTTTACACCATGTTGATAATAACATGTATTATTCATTGACAGGAGGAGCAATTTTAAATTAAATTATACAATCACTATCTTCATCATCTACTGTATTTATGCTTATGGTAAGTGCCGGTGTGAAATTTCTTTCCAGATTTTACACAGAGTGAATAATATTCTGTATCATAATTATCTTGATGTATGTAAAGAGGTTGCATCCTGTTTCGAAAAAATGATATTCAGGAAGCTCATGGCACTTGAAATCATTGGCTGGTGATTGGAAACAAATGGCTAATTATTATACATGCTCATGCTCATCTCTTACAACCTCCCCCATGATTACCTTGATTAGAGCAATCCATTTACATCTGTGCCGAGCAGAAGATAACACTGCCACGTGTCAAGTGGTTTAGTGTACTAACTGCTTGAGAAACAACATTTTTAATACAGTCTCTGTTGTAGCAAAAAATGATCTTGGTGGGAAACAGAGTCACATTTAAATGCTTGTCTCATTCCTCATTTGTCCTTTGCAGGTATGTTTGGCCTCGTGTCAAACTTAGTCTGCACTTAATTCGTCCCCTGCCGTATCAGCGCAATAGAACACCCCGTGGAGTACGAAGCAGCCTGTTCAGCTCACTTCAACCCTCGCTCAGCACGGTTCACCTCGCATCACTGTCCGCCTGCACTGCTGGCCCTGTAGCATTCAGTTACTCAACTACTGCAAGCTAAAGTGCCTCAGTCTGACCTTGAACATGTAACAGATCCTCTGGACAAGAGCCCAAAACCTGGTTCTCTGCAGATGTCCAAGGACAGAACAATTAAACCACAGATGATTTTCAGCTACTTGTTAGACGTTGAAAACATACATGGATTGTTTAATGTATTAAGATTTCAGTACAACTAGAATGTTTGTGGTTTGATTTTCATGTTGAACACTATTATGGGAGGGCCTACCTTCAAAACGATACGTAGGCGCATAAAAAACGAGCATTGTTCTCATCGTAGAGGGATGGTCTGAGGCTGTCTTTTGAAACATGAATCAAATAGATGTTCTTTTCTTTCTTCGACATTTTTGAGTGAAGGGTTTCTCATCAATGTTTGCTAAACCGAAACAGTCTGAAAAGTCCTTCAGTCCTGCAAGCATGTACGTCCTAGAAAAACAACAGAAGAAACTTTACCGACGGTTTTGACTGCGTAGACTTTACTAGTTAAAACAACCTAGATCTATCAATCCAGTCGCTCCAGGGCTTGAGGAAAACCTTACATGTTGCAAATACAAAAAAAAAATAGTGTTTGATTTGTCATTTAAATGGGCTGTGAAGAGAACTGTAGTTTTCTTGTAATGACTAAATCAGACCTGGCCTCAAGCGCTGTCTGAGGGTCACTGGAACCGATAGAGAGAACAGCTCAGTCCATCTTTTATGAAAGGTTCCTAAAGGCTGCAATTATGTTCGATTAGGTCTCAGTAGTTCACTGAGAGGATCCAAAGATTTACTCTGAGGTTGGAAAAACAGGAAATGGAATGAGAAACTTTAAAGGGTTTAATCCTGAACACTTGACATCTTATTTACCTGCTGGTGACTTTTAAAATTCATTCAGTTTACAACCTTATTTTCAACCCCCATCTGTCACACACTCAAAATCACACCCAAACTATTGATGTAGGGTGTGCTTCAGGGGAAAACACATCTGTCAAAGATGTGAATGCCAGTACCAAGAGTGTGTGAACAGAGGAATAGGGCTTTTCTGTCACACACATATGTTCATACACATAAAACCCCTAAAAGGTGAAAGTGCTTGCCCTGATTTAAAGACGCAAACATCCACCATCGACCAAAATAAACTACTGATGTAAAATGTTTAATACCTGTTGATCCACTAATCCTATCAATCCATGTAAATAAAATGCAGTTTGTCATCTTTAGTCATCTTTCTATGGTTATCAGATATGATCATGAAATATAGTGAACGTGGAAACACCGTCATCTTCTACAACATTGATTCACCAGTAAAACCCATGGAGTTGGATCAGTGACAGTGGATGGA
>JAPTYQ010125072.1:0-15917 GCA_029814465.1 Ostorhinchus cyanosoma | reverse complement strand
GTGTGTGTGTGTGTGTGTGTGTGTGTGTGTGTGTGTGTGTGTGTGTGTGTGTGTGTGTGTGTGTATATATATATATACAGTATGTGCCAACAGAGACTGTTGCTTTTTCTTCTTGAAGGTATCGAAAGATGAAGGAGCGACTTGGATTGACTGAGATCAGGAAACACGCCAACAGGATGACCTTTGCAGAGGTCTGTAGATTTTATTGTCATGACTTCAGTGTATTAAAAATACCTGTGAGCCACACTTCTAACTTGGGCAGTAATGCGAGGGCACGCCAGGTTTTGTTCAAATAGTACATGTTATTCATAAATGTCTTGCATTAAAATAAAAAACTACATGTTCTACAGCAGCTCAGGTTCAGCCCACAAAGCCTGTGAAGACGGATAATAAACACCTTCACATTTAGACACTTTAGGCTCTAGGTTTATTTAAACCTGATGCACAGTTTGGATTAATGGCAAATGTTTTTTTTTTCATAGTTTTCTCTCAGCATCTTGTATAATAAATGCAATTTATAATCCATATTTGGAATCCATAGTTAAATTTTCACATCTGTAAAATGAGATCAGGACAAGTTTAGATCCTCATCCTTGATTAGGCCAGTGTTTCATCAGAATAAAGTATTAACCTCATTAATTTGATAATGGTCAGCCTTCAGAGTCTGGAGTTGCTCTAAAAATAAAACATTTTAAAATAATTTGAAAAAAATAAATTGGTGAAATGACATTATTACTTTCTTCATTAGATCTGAGTCATTAATTTCACACAGTGCAAATGTTAATACAAGACAGCGCTACTTCAATATGTACTGTATATAAATTAATTAATGTATAATTAAATTATACTGCAACAGAAACATTGTGATGTTGTGGACCTGTTCATAAGGAAATTCTCTCCCTCTGGACCCTCTTAAATCAGAACTGAACTGGACTAAAGGAACATAAATAATCCTTGCCACGTCTTGACTTTATATTGCTCATGATTTTCATAAAGTGCCCAAATAGAAAAAAATATGGAGAATCTAATGATCCTTAACATATAAGCACAAGTAATATGTTTGACTTATTGAACCTTGTAAGGGGGGGTCTATGACTGTTCATTAGAGGGATGGATGATGATCCAGTGGACATCCAGGGGGTAAAAGATATAAACAATGTCAGGGAAAGAGACTGGAAACAGAACTGGAACAAATACAAAATCCTCTTTTTAAGCACCTTCACTGAGATCAACATGATCTATAAGTCTTCATTATACAATGTGTATGCGTCAAGTTGGAGCATGATTTATGATTACAGATTGAAGATGATGCGTATCAGGAGGATCTGGGTTTCAGTTTGGGGCAGTTGGGGAAGAGTGGCAGTGGGCGAGTCCGTCAAGCTCAGGTCAACGAGGCCACCAAGGCCCGGATCTCCAAATCCCTCCAGGTAAACACATCGAGACCTGTCCATCTCCACTGGACACACTTTGTATGAATTTTGTTGATTCTCAATCTATGTTGTTTTTTAAACAGAGGACGTTGCAGAAACAGAGCATGACATATGGAGGAAAATCCACAGTGAGAGACCGCTCCTCAGGAACCAGCTCCAGTGTGGCGTTCACTCCTCTACAGGTAAAATAAAAAGGAAAACACACCCGACGTCCTCTGCTACCAAAATGTCCTCGGAGTTATTTTGGCTAAAAACATGCTTTCACCTGCAGGGACTGGAAATTGTGAACCCACAAGCTGCAGAGAAAAAGGTGGCTGAAGCCAACCAGAAATATTTCTCCAATATGGCTGAGTTCCTCAAAGTCAAGAAGGAATCGAAGATGTGATCATGGATGCACACAGACCTTTGCTCTCAATGTCGCCTGTAGTATATTTCCAACTCATCTGGAACTGTGTTCAATTCTGTTTTTGTTTTTACTTTTTCATTTTAATAAAAGCTGTAAAGATTTCAGTGTCCTGTCTCTTTCATAAAGAAAAATATTTAGTGCACAAGTTACTTAAAGCAGTTTTTCTCTCCAACAGCACAATAGAAGAATGCAAAAATAGACTGAAAAAGTGGTTAAATCATATTCTTTGTGGGTTTGTTGTAAAATTATCCTGATGTACTTGTGATGTGTCACATCATGGTGAATTATAGTACCTGTCTTATTTATAACCAAGTGAAATATTTGTGCTAATGTTAAAGATTAGTGCAGCAGATAAATGTGCAGTTTTGTGAGAATTATTAAATTGCAAACCGTAAAGTAGATCATGTGCATTCAGGTTAATAACATTGGCTAAAAGTGTTTCAGAGATTGAATTTCAAGAATCTGTTAGTGTTTTAACATTAAGAAATGTAATAAATGCTCAGTTGCTTGACTATTATTGAACTTGGTCATAAATTTACCCAAAAAAATATTTTTAGTTTTTATGTCTAAAATGAGGAAACTATATATATAGTGCAGACATGGCCGGACTTTACCAAACACACTGACATGTCATTTCTTAAAAGTATTTATTGAAATTGTACAATCCTGTTATAACCCCGTTTTATGACATCTCCCATGCAGAACTGTGATGAGAAAAAACTGTAAATATGTCTTGAAATTCACATTTCTTATCCACCCTTCCCTTTCTGAAAACCTTAAAGCCCCAAAAATAGAATCTATAAAAGGCAAATCTCTCATAACTTAAAACATATTTTCTTTTTTCACATCCTCAATCGCCCCCTCCCTCCCTCTCCCACCCAAAAAAAAAAGCCTGAAAACTAACCAGGAGCTGAATTTTACACGCAACATAAGATTAAAACTTCAGTACAGATCTAGATGTTTTCGTTGCTTGTAACACTTCCGATTCAAAGAAAAGCTGGGATCTGTCCATCAGCGGATTACCAGTGTAAATGGGTTTGTTCCTCTGGGCTGCACGTCAACAAGCACGGCAGACGAAATGTTTCTTCACCACCGGTTGAATCTACCACCAGATGTGTAATTTTCTACATGTAAACAGTTGAATCAGTGCACAGTCACTGTAGCAGGTCTTCACTTCAGGTGGTATCAGGTGGTAAATTGAACACAGTGGGATTTCAGGATGACATAACATCAAAGTAATAAAAGGGGACGTTGACTCAAACAAACTGATTATTTAACGCTACCTGCGTATTTGGAGACTAGAAGAGGTGATCTGTGTCGTGTCTACAGAATTTGGGGACATGTACATTCACTATGCTGAGCATGGACGCTGGCTTTGTGACCAATGGGAAATTTGTGTTGCACGAATTAAACATCAAGTGGAGTAATTTCTCAAAGCCTATTGGTGAGATTTATTTTACAAGTTTATTAATTTCTCACAAACATGAATGCGCCATAATAATGCATTTGTTTGACAGGTTAACTTAAAAACACTTTTTCCTGTAAAGAGAGGGAGTCAGAGACCAGTTCAATTGCATAGCAATTTAATCCATGTCCAATAAGGACTCTTTCCCTGTCACAGGGAGAGGCCCTGTGGTCACTCTCAATCAGCGTTTAATCGACCAAGACAATATCAATAAAACTATTGATAACCGCTCACTATCTCTAATAGTGACCATATTC
Organism: Ostorhinchus cyanosoma; assembly: GCA_029814465.1. Taxonomy (NCBI): domain Eukaryota; kingdom Metazoa; phylum Chordata; class Actinopteri; order Kurtiformes; family Apogonidae; genus Ostorhinchus; species Ostorhinchus cyanosoma. The sequence continues at coordinate 12,359 of JAPTYQ010125072.1, read as the reverse complement.
AACAGGCATCGTAGGGTCTTAAAAGAAGCCATTCCTACACACCATGACTAAATGTCCAATGTACTTCCCCAATTCTAAACCACCAAATTACAGTAAATACAAGATGGGCAGTTTACTTCACAATCCAATCCAAGGTTTGTTTTGTGTCAAGTCAAAGGCTTCCAGGCTCATGTTGGGTAGGTGGTACAGAGAATCTTTGATGAAACGGAAAAAGAAAACAAAACATGAGAAACATGCATGGGGTAGGCTTTCCTAATGCCACATACTGAGTGTGCACACAGACAGGCACAAACGCAGATCTCTAATGAAAACCCCCTCAGCCCATACAGCACACTGCGTTTGAACAGGCCCACAGGGCGTTTTTTAGTCAAAAGCAATCTGCTACATGAGGAGCGAGGGCTTCACATGAGATGCAGCCTATACAGACACCAGTCTCCATTTTAGGAGAGGGTTTCTACTACACATCACAATCTCTATCCACAGTTTGGAGTTCAGTCTCGGAATGTCAACAGCAGCACGTTTTGTCTCTGTCCTTTTCGCTTCACTGTGTCCGTCACTGCAGGTCTCGGTCTTCGAGGTACCTGTACTCAAAGGTGAACCCCTCCTTCTTCCTCTGGCCCCATTTTTCATAGTCAAAGTAAATGTAAGTGCCCTGCAGGAAAAAAATCATCATTAACACAACAACATTACAAATTACTATGTTTACATGTATATCTTTACTCTGAATTTCACATACATGTAAACAGCATCTTCTGTTTGGATTCTCAGAATTAGGCTTTTCTCTGAATGAAGCGTGTTTATGATATTCAATTTATGGAGAATAATTTGGGCATTTAGAGTGTGTCTCAGTTTTTACTGCAGAAATTGGGGCACATATTTTAAGTGCTTTATTATTCAATAATCACTAAAGTAAATGTCATTAAACTAATAAAACAAATGGAATGGTTGAGGAAGTAGCACTGATATTAAAGGTGCAAGGACATGGAGTGAATAACAGGCAGGAGAACACTGCTAATTAAAGCTGTGTAGTCTTGTATTCAAAGTGAAAACAAAAGTTAGTCTGTTAATACTGAAATGAACATGTGTACTGTGTTTTAGGTTAAAAATGAGCTTGTTTATTTGCATGTAGAAGGGAAATTAAATCTGATCAAGAAATCATTTGATAATTAGTTGAATATTCTTTTTCACTAGCCATGTAAACAGCTTATTAGAAATATGATCTTTTTCAAAATAAGAGCAAAACCTGTACATTTTGTTCATCTTAACAGTTAAAGTCATCTTGTGTAAATGGACTGGAGGGTCTGCACCTGTTCAAATTCATCAGTGATAGTCTTGGGCTCTTCGTGCCTCTGGAACCACATCATGTACTTGGTGTGAAACCTCCATGACTGCTTCTTCAGAGCCTTGGCAGACAGATACTGAGCCTTGGTGCCCTGAGACAGAGATACGTCAGAAACAGGATTAAGTTTACGAATACAGACTCCGGTACACGAGGGGGGAAAAGGCAGATGAACAGAAAAGGCTGACTGGGCAGAAGCTTTGAGTGTGTGAGCTGAGTGGGTGTGTGGTTACCTCCAGGTAGTAGAAGATGAAAAACAGCGTTTCTGTGGACAATCTCTGGTAGAACTCTATGGAGTCAGAGTGGTGAGGCGGGATCTGATGATGGAAGGGCAATGTGGGACACGGATTCCTCATCAGGTATTGCCTTTAGGACAGAACAGATGGACATGAGAAAGATCAACAACTGATAATGGCTCATCTGCAGAGGTTCATATTATTCCACAGTACACCAATAATCCACAGAGAAAAAACAGCAACTGATATACAAAGCAACCCACACTTGCACGTATGTTATACTTTAAATCAGGGGTGTCAAATGTATGGTCTGTGGACCAAATCTAGCACACCAAAGGGTCCAATCCGGCCGGTGGATGAATTTGTGAAAGGCAGACTACAGATTACATTGAAGACATGAACAATCAGTTAGTTCAGGAGCCACATGCAACCCAATTCAATCAAGTGGGTGGGAGCAGTAAAATAACATAACCTTTAAATAACAACCATTCCAAATTGTTGTTTTAGTTTAAAAATAAAAGTACAGTTGTTTATGTATAATTTTTAGTCAAACGGTGTCGTATAAGCCCACTCGGGCTGGGCGCGGGAAAGCGCACGACACGAAAATAAAGTTTCATTCATTCATTCATTCATACAGTTATTTGAAAATGTCTATATTTACAAACTATTCTTTCACAGAAAAAAGGAATAACATGAACAACCATGTACAAAAATAAGATGTGTAGAAAAATAAGTACAACCATAATTCTGCCTATTACTAAATGTTCTGTGTGTTTGTAGATCCACTGTGATCTGTACGTTGTGATGCACATGTGTATATGATGAGATGTGGCATAATATTGTAAAATCGCACTTTGTTGTTCTTGGTTATTCACATTTTCACAGTGTAATTTTACATTTTTCACTTTAGGACAAAAATTTTTTGAGCTGTCATTATCTATACATTATGTTATTTTACTGGTCCAGCCCACTTGAGATCATACGGGGCTGTATGTGGCCCCTGAACTAAAATGAGTTGGACACCTGTGGTTTAAACACTGACTGATCTTACAGTATTTCACACCTCAAAGGTTGTTGTGCAGGAATAGTGATGATGCATAACAAGCCTCTAATAAGGATAAAAATAGGCCACCTTAACTGTTACTGTGGAACTGCAGCAGATGAAATATTAATGAAAAATGTGGAGCTTTCACCTGATCCTCTCAGAGTCAGAGGGGTGCGGCATGTGTGTCCACGCAGACTCCTGCATGGCCTGCTGGTACAGCTGGTCTTTGGGGAGTGGGGTGGGTCCCAGCGGGCACACCCCAAGCGATGGGGGGATGCTGACCTCCGACACGGACGGCTGAGGGGCTGCAGGAGTGCCGGGCGCTGCAGATGAACCAGAGAAAATATCTACAGGACAGAAAAAGAGTGAATGAGAAAGCTACTCTCCTCAAGGACCTCCCTCTCTTCATGTGGTTACACCAACAGAAACTGGTATACTAAATATTAATTAATAGCAAAATGGAAACATCTGCTACCACATTATCGGCACATTATTTTATTATTTAACAGCCAGCCTGTAGAACTAGTTTGATTAGACAGTGAAAAAAAATAATTCAGTGATTCAATGATATGTATCAAAGAGAAGCATTTACTTTTAAATAATGTAACATAAACCTATGATAAATATTTTAGTAGTTTGAGTCATTAAATAATAATACAACTATATGAGGTGCTGTGACCTTTGACCTTTGAAACAGTAGCAATTTAAGCACAATCTATAAACATAACCAATTCAAAATGTAAAAAACTAGCATGTATGTCATAACAGTTTCATATTATGAGCCATTAATTATCAGTACATAGAAATATGGTTCCATTCTGACCTCTGTCTGTTAGGTGTAGGTTGCTAATTTCTCCGTCTAGACCAGATCCCAGCGCTGCTCTTTCAGCCATCGCTTTCAGAGAGCTCAGAGGCTCAGGGGCCTGATAAGGAAATGGGATTGTAAAACAGAAAGTGGATTAGAAAATACATTCATGTAGAGGGCTAAAGGGACACTGTCAGGGTAAATTCATGCACCTTTAGCCACAACATTGAACTATGACCTGTTACACCACATCTGAGCAACATATTCAAATCAAATAGAAATCTGCAACTCATCTGACTCATTACGTCTCACAAATGGCCTGGCAATGTTTTCTCCATGACTAGAGAGAATGAGACGGGTGCACATGCAAATATCTGTATCTTAGCATTACATGATTTGTAGCTAAATGTATCGCAAGTGTGGGTTTTTACTGTGGGGGCAGCTGCAGAGAGCAGAGTTTCGTAGGCAGACGAGGATATTCTAATTCTTCTATTCACAGCTTTAACATTTTTGTTGACTGCTGTGTGAAGCAAAATTGCCAGTGCCACCAGTCACCTTATTTACCTAAAAATGATTTAATTGAAGGAGATACTTTAGTAAATCTGACCAGGAAATAGCAAGGATTTGTTTGTGAACAAAAGTTTAGATTTTAAGGTCTCACAAATCTGTCTTGATGGCCTTGTAATCTCTCTGGGGAAATTCAGGATACTTGATAAGTACCAATTGTTCTTTTCTCCATTAAACAGTTTAAAGGTGCTGTACAGACTTTCTGCGTGATCTTGAAAAAGTGTCATTTTTATATATATGCCTGATCGTAGTCCACAATTTAAAATGAGATTATCAGCACAAAAATAGGTTATTTCCAAATGCTATTACCAGCTTCCTTGGTCAGGTTGGACAAGACTGGACTGATTTACGGCAGACTTGTGTCACTATGATAACACCAAACAGACCGGCAGTTTAACAGTGAAAACTAAACTGAATGAATGAAGAGTAAGATCTGTTCTTTTTCCTAAAGAAAGGGATTTCTTGGATTTATTTTGTTGTAATGGTGGACAGTGGAGCTAAACTGGCAGAAAGAAAAAGAAACAGGAGAATGATATATTAGGGGCTAAAACACTGGTAAACCTTTGCATTGGTTTGAACCGATGGACAGTACTAAGGGATTTAAAAGGAATGAAAACAGACCTAGAGTTGGCCCTCCTCCCTCTACACAGGTATAGAACACTTCTTTTCTTATATGCATTGGAACAATGTATTTGACTATAGTTCTGTTGGTAGCTCAGTCAAACAGTAAATGCTTCTGCGTTAGCCACACAGCTAGCTCTGTGGCATTGGTAATTGTTTTATTTGGGGCACCGTTTCATTTCAAACTAAGGGTTTTGTAAGGTCAGACTGAAAGGGTTTTGTACAGAGTTGAATGTTAATGCCGGGACCTGGATACTAAACTGCCCTTCAGGAACAAGACCAGATCTAAAAGTACAATCCTGTAAAAGTACAATCCTGTGAATGCAGAAGGCTGAAGCACCTAGCACTGAACTGCTAATGCAGAATGATGAAGGTGTTGAATGACTGAAGACATTTCTGAAAATGCTTGAATACTTTGTTGAAAAGGTAGTGCAAATGTATATTATTGAGACACGTCTTAGAGCACCGGTCTGTGAGTAACTGGAGCGCCAGAGTAATAGAGACATAGAATCAGCAGTCGAATGTCCAAATTAGGTTTCACTTTCATTTTCACACCAGTTACTAAACTACTACAAATGGACTTTATGAAGTTTGCGTGTTGTCTGGTTTCAAACATCACTTTGCACCCTGCAGGTTGCTGTCTTGAACAAAGAAATTCAGAGTTGTAAAGAGGATCTGCTCCTCATTCATTGGCTTTAAAGTTAATGCAGCCTTGGCCAGAATTATGCCCTTATGACAGTAGGTGCTAGTGTTCATGGGAAGCTGAGTGTTTTTCCCTTAAAAACACCACCGATTCTAGCCAAAGGTATGACTGCAATTCACTTTAAACAAATTCTCTGAAAAGGACCTTTAAACAAACACAGGCTATATTTAGGTTTTGTATAATATATGCCCTCTGCTATGATCCCAGACTGGAGGCTCACCTTGAGGCCCTCAGAGGCTTGAGAGTAGGAGTGGGGTCCATTGAGGAGGCTCCCTCCTCCAGGTGTGCTGTCTGAGAATGAGGGGGACGGAGAGCTGGGAGGCAGGGTGATGGAGCTGATTAAACTGGGGCCGTTGTCCATCCTGTAGCAGATAGAAGGGGAATGGCAAAGCATATTTAACATATTTAATGCACATGGAGGGTTTGTGACATCTGTATGTAAAAGCTTTTTACAGATACTGAACAGAATTGCCAGCGCAGTTTGTCACATGCGTACTTCTGTTTACAAATTTTCGTCCATTAACAAGAAGTGCAATGAGAATACTATCTGACCCAAATGAGAAAAATAAAGTCCGCATTTAATCTGACTCAAATAAGCAGACCAAAGGACTTTCCAAGTGTGAATACACCCCAAGTAAATTTTCAGGAAACAATTTTAACGTATTTCAAGAAGCGGCCATTTCTTTAACGAGTTGAATGCATGCCGATAAGTTCAGTGGTTACTTGTTTCATGTTACTTCTGTTTTTGCAGTTTTATGGGAATGTGAATTTTACCCAAACATTTAGATTCAGGATGAAAGTCAATGCAACTCTATGAAACTAACTCTAGCTTCATAAACCAATCATTTTATAACACTTGTCAAAATCATATTTAAGATATTCTTATACGTTTTTTGCAGACCTAAGACCTATAATTTAAGTTATTAGAATTGAGACTTTTGAAGGAGTCACCGAATTTCTGACACACAGAATAAAAGGTGTAAAGAGATTGGAAGAGTCAATGAGTTGGAGAATAAATGACTTACGGCTGACTGGTTGAGGAGCTGAGAGATGATGGTTGGCTGCTTTGTGACTGGCTCGGTGTGCTCAGAGCTGATTCTGTGGAACTCTCCGCCACAACAGCGCTGTAACCTGAGACAAAACACACAACTGAATTATATTTCTGAACATGTTGGAGACAGAAAATACTTAGAGGAATCTGACATACTTGTGCTACCATTTTGTTTCAGTCCACTCGGTGGTCTTGCAGGAGCAGCGTTCACCCCGACTCCTCCAACCACACCGACACTCCCTCCATTGCTTCCCATCAGGCCAACTACTCCAGGGGCAGCACTGACGGAACTAGGTGGCACCTGAGAGGCTCCAGGGGTGTTCTGCCCAGGAACCAACCCCAGAATACTCCCACTCAGAGAGCTATGGGCCGGGCTGGAGCCTAGCAAACCAAGGCCGGTCCCCGCCCCATTGGTGGTGACTCCACTGGAGCCAGTGGTGGGGATGGAAGTGCTGCTCTCTGCTGAAATGCTGGACTGGGTGGTGCTGCTCAAACCCAGGCCACCTGAAGCTGCTGCCTGAGCATAAGGGGCAGGCGTGGAACCTGAAATAAGCCCTGCCATTGTGTTTAGAGAGGGCGCGTGGCTGCCCAGGCCTAAACCAGGTATCTGATTGGCACTGCTGGTCCCCGTCATGCCACCTTTGCTCAATGCAAGCCCAAGCCCAAGCCCCAAACTGGATGCTGGGGTTGGCCCAGATGTAGGCTGAGACTGAGAACTGGGAGCTGATGAACTGGGTGTGCTGGGTGTAGGGAGAGAGGGAGCAGTGGAGGCTGGTAGGAGGGGGTTGCTTGGTGGGCTGGGGGTATTGTGTGAGGTGACGGAAGGTTTTGTCTGAGGTGGTGGCTGCTGCTGTTGCTGTGGTTGGTTTGGTGGCTGAGGTTGTTGCTGCTGCTGTGCAGGTTGATGGTGATGTTGTTGCACTGCGCTGCTGAAGCTTCCTATAAGACCGCTGCTTGTAGGAACCGCAGGAATGCCTCCAACAACACTCGCCATGGACACAAGAGAGGAGGACGAGGAGGACCCAGAGGTGGTGGAGGAAGAGAAGGAAGATAGCAAGGATGGGGTGCCATTCTTCACAGGTGACTGAAAATGATAGAGCAGAGATTTCAGACATAACTACCCAGAGGACACCCACAGTGCTACACAGTGTATGAGGAGCAAAGTTTACTGTGAACTATGTAGGCCCAGAAATGCAGGAGATGGTACAACTAAATCATTAGTCTCCAGCCGTGGTCCCAAAGAGAACAAGCTTATTCCTTTTCAGTGCCTGAGAGGCCAAAACCCTTCAGCCACCAAGACTCTCCAGGACCAAGGGTGAAGAGAGCTGCACTAAACTGTTCATCTACTGACACAGCACAGATGAGAGCCTCTCACCTGACTAACTTCACTGTCTGTCGAACGTCCCCTTTTCTTATCGTCCTCTGAGTTCTCCTATAGGAGGAGATACCTTGATATGACAATCCACTTTTGAAAGGTTGAATCATCATACTAATCAGTGGATTATAACACAATGGGGCTTGTAGAAGGGTAAACTGAATGCAAACTTAAGAAAGGGATATGTGTATAAATTGTCAGAATTATGTCAGAAGTTTGTCAGAATATACTAATTTATTGTGTACACAGAATTCCATTAAAAACCAACTACAGTTTATTCGTCAACAAAAACTTACAGCAGTGCAAGTGGCTGGGGAAGGTGGAATAGGTGAAGAGGAAGTGGTGGAAGTGGGAGTGCTGCTGGAGTGGAGATACATCTCATCTTCAACGTTACCCTGACCTGATGGAGAAGTTGCAACTAATGCTGCCGCTGCAAGAGAGTAGGAGTCATGTTAAAAACAGATGGCATTGTCAGAAAAAAGATTTCGGGTTGAAATGTAAAATGAATCTTGACTGATGTCTGCATACTAGAATTATATAATTTGCTTTTCAGAAGATTTGTACTGATCAAATCATTAAATATAAAAGACAGCAAACAGAAAATTAGCTAACGTCGGCGCCATCTTCACTATAGATTATCATTTTGGTATTAAAATAAATATCTGTCTGTTAATATCCATCTTGCATTTGTATTGCATCATGGGCTGTTTAGGTGTAGGATTGATGCTGGGTTGGTAGTTTTTTTCCCTTTTTTTTTAATCTATGGTGATACTTAGGAGATTTTAAGTATTAAAAATGTTTGGTAAGTGCACTTTAACTGCTGGGGATTGTGTAACTATTTTTAAATTGTTAATTAAATAAAATTATGTAAACAAAAACACGTTTCCTGTCACATTCAGCTGCTGGTGGTTGCAGAATTCTGACCAAGCAATAATTATGGATTTTTAAATTAAAGCAACTGTGCTTAACAACATTAAGGCTCTTTTATGCAATTATGAAAAGTGAACAAACATTTTTGATTATGAAACTGTGGCAGGTCAAATGAGAACATGGTGAACTGCAATCGATTAATCACTCAATAGGCTGATAGGAACAACAATTAGAGTACCACAGCAACCATGAGTAAAAAAGAAGTACAGCACAAAGGTAAACCCTATACATAATAAATTAGAAATATAAACGTTAGTAAATATTTTCATACCAAAATAATAATGTTAACTGTGGTCAATTTTCCGTTTTTGTCATTCATATTGTGCTCTACTGCAATTCAAGAATGAGTGCAATTCAAATTGTAGATCATAATTGTGTTTTTAATGATCCTTTAGCCAGATCATCCACCCATACTACATGCATAATATACTCACGGATGTCTTCCAGGTCTAAGTCATCATACAGGAATTCATTCTCTTCAAAGTCCGGGTCTTGGGAGGAATCAATGTAGTACTCAACATCATCTTTGATCTTCTGGATCGCATCCACTGGCACAGAGTCATTGTCAAGCATTCGTAAAATGGTCTCCAACATGCGAATGTGAAATCGATGCCGTTCAATCAATCGCTTGAGCTCATCGATGCGATCTTGCTTCTGCAATGCAGAAAGACAAAAAAAACAAACATTTGCAACAAAAACCTCTCGAAAGACTACACTTACTTGACACACAAGCCACAGAATGTCACAAAGGATGAAAGAAAAAAAAGACTCACCTCTTTATCACCCTTCTTCTTTCTTGTCTGAACTGAGAGAGACTCCACCTCACTTTCAAACTGATCCACCTGCATATTTAGAGTATCTATTGTATTCTGGGGAACACAAAAAAAAACTGTGAATGACAGACACTTCATCGCATTTTACCAAGAGTCCTCTACATACATTTTCATTACAGTCCTCATTTTATATTTGCTACTCAAATATGACTAAAAACATAATTTTCAATGTCTTTGCTATATTTGTAAAACTGGTTTACATGTGAAAAATTTGCTTCAATTTCACCTTTCAGAAAACAATAAAGATATTAAAAATGTGTAGCTGGTGTAGATATAGCATAGGGTATATTACTGTTAGCCACTGTCCCGTCTCCTCCTTTTCCCTCTGAGCTGGGTCCACCTTCTGTGCTAGCCCCAATCCTTCTTTTGAGTAGGCCTTTGTTTTTGTTTCACGCTCCACCACTTTGAACCGCTCCATTTGCTAAAGAGAAAAAGATATAGCATTGCTCAGTAATTAACCAAGTATTAATAACAAATTTTATTATAAATAAAACATGTTAAAATAAATAAATCAATAAAGAGGTATAACTTAATTAATACGCAGCCATACCGTTTCAATTAGTTTGCGGTTCTCAACTAGCTGCCTTTTGTCTTTGATCTCGTTTGAGGCCACCCATGTTTTTATCTGATCTCTCAATCGCTGGAAAGATTAAAGATGGTTAAAACAGTTAAGTATGGAAAAAAGAAATTAAACTGTTTATTTGCCACTTAAAAATTACTCCTCTACCTGTAGTTTTTTAATCTCTTTCTTGAGGTCAGCTTCATACTTCTCCTTCTGGTTTGCATTGGCTGCATTGTGAAGCTGTAATGCACACAAATAATAAATGTGTTATGGTATTTTTTGCATTATTTTACAAATGCAGCATTAGATAGAGGTAGAATGCTTTGATTGATTGATTTTTTTTTTGTACCTTTTGCCAGATATCTTCAAACTGTTCAACACCCTCTGCTACTTTTTTCAAACATCTATCGATTTCACCTGTGGAGATGGAAAGCAGACTCCTACATCACTGGGCATAGTTTTATGTTAAAAAAAAAACTGCAGTGATTGATACATCTTCGCATAATCAAATAACCACATAAAATCAGTCAAGGGTATCTGCACAATAAAAAGATGCGAAGTTGGCCGAAGTGTTAGTTCCTGTGCAAAATTACTGATGAGAGTAGCAGAGTTTTACCTTGAAGTTTTCTCTTGTCAGCCATGGCTCTGACTACGACACTGTCCACATTCCGTCTGTCACAAAGTTATCTGTGTAAATAAAAATATTACGTTTATGCAAACACAGAACAGAGAAAACACAAATCCGCTCAACAGAGCCATCAGTACATCGGAACTGACTAAAACTGACGTGAACACCAGTTAGCTGCCACTTGACGTTAGCTGCACAAATAACGATATATTTACAGAGGCAGGAAATGTTTTAAAGCCGTATTCCCCATGAATGCACGTTTATTGTTGAATTGTCTACGACGGAATTAATTAAGCTAATGTTTCCAATGTAACTAAAATGGTTATCAGCTAAATTTAGCGACCTAGCGAGCTAACGTTAATACTAGCCAGTCACTTAGCTCCTCCACCTCGCTCGATCACAAACCGAACCGTTTCAAAACAAGAACGCAATATATTGATGGATGGATTTCACATTCATGCATCATAAGTTTGAGGGTCCAATATAGCGTTTGTATCGTGGTTTGGCGTTGTGAAATGATCAATATATCCCAATCCGTTCTAAACGAAAACCTACTAGCTAATTTAGCTAACTGTCTGGCTAGCTAGTGCATAAAATGCTAGCTAGCAGCTTAGCTAGCCAGCTAGCCAAATTTAGGAAAAAGGGAAATTGGGTCGACCCGAGCATCTACATTCATACTTGTTTAAGACATTTACCTAGTGTATGGGCTTTCGTTTGTCTTTTTTCAGTTACAGCCAAAACTAATTCCAGAAAGTCTTCTTTACTTCCAAATTGTGTTTTCTTTTCGACAAGCTCGCTCAGTGTAATGTAGCTGAAGATGGACGGTAACTAAAATCCCACCTCCACGCTCTGACCCCGCCTTAAAGACAATCTACAAAATCGGATTGGACAATTTTGACGCCTGTCAGTCAGAGACATCCGCTGAAACGACGGTCAGCCATTGGCTCAGAATGATGAACCCTGATCGACACACCATTGATGCATTAAAAACCCAAAGCACCTCTTAAACATGTTTTTTTTTTTAAATGTGTTTCAGAACATTTCAGTATTTCTTTATTCATTAACTCCTGAATGTGGTACGTGCATGCCATGTTTTTTTTCTTTAAATGTTAACACATTCATGATCACTGGAGAAAACCCGATGACACGGTTTAATGAAATCTGGGGGAAAAAACTTAAAAAGCAGTTAAATTGAACCGTTTAAAATCACCTGTGTATAGATACAATGATCTGTGTGATGTAAATAGCACATTGTTATTTATTTATGGCTGAAACTTAGATTTTTGGGGGATGTGTATTTGAAATTATGGTATGAAAGTATAATTCATCTTGTGTAGCTGACAGAGTCAATGTTAAAAAGCTAAAAGTGTGAACACAAATAAACAGCAATGTGTTTCTCTGGCTATTTTCAATAGTAACACTAAAATATCAAACATACAGGAGCTAAAAAAAACAAAACAGAACTTTAAGTGCTGAGCAGTTTGCAGTGACTTATATATATATATATATATATATATATATCATGATTCTTTTTTTTACTGTATTAAAATAGTCGAGGTCAATATTGTCACAGTCCAATCCATCCATCCATTTTCTTCCGCTTCATCCGGGGCCGGGTCGTGGGGGCAACAGTCTAAGCAGGGATGCCCAAACTTCCCTCTCCC
>JAPTYQ010124912.1:0-15947 GCA_029814465.1 Ostorhinchus cyanosoma | reverse complement strand
CAAGTGGCATAAATAACTAAAACATCAGGGGAAAGAGCAACAAAGACAGTGCGGAAAAGGAAGTGAAAAGAGGAAATCACAGTCAAAGTCACCTTGTGTCCGGCTAATTTATAAAACAGTGACACAAGCATTAAGTACAATGAGGGTGATTAATATCGTAAAAGGCATTAGCTTCTGTTTACATTGTCAAGGTGTTTATCTGTACCTCCCAATCTGGCAACATCATCTCTTTTTTTTTTTGTTTTTTAAATACATATATTTTATTTGGGTATTGCTGTCACAAGAATGCTAATGGCTTGTCTCTTCGGGCAACAATTGTGCTCTGTGAAATCTTGAGGTAAGGCCAAATAAAGTGAGGGCTGCTGCACAGTCTGTACATTTTCTGATCTCTACCAGGAATACAAGCAGCCACATAAATGATTTTACACTTTCTTTAAGGTGAACATTATCTCCTGTCACCCTGACACCATTGCATTAAATGCAAGTGTCAAAAATTAATTTCATAGAGGTGGGATCCTTCAGTGACCTGACAATTTGAGCTGATTAAGATCTGCCTGTAAAATGTTTGATTAAGAACTAATTCTCTATCTAAGAACTAATTATTATATGATTAAGAACTAATTCTCTATCTATCTCTCTAAAGTATTACACCCTCAATTTTCAACAGTGCTACAGCTTCATACTGTTTCATCTATTAATGCAAGCAGTCAGGTAAATCTGAGCTCCTTGTTATGAAGAACAGGCTCTAAAAAGTCAGACTATAACCGGCTATAACAAACAGCTGCATCTTTTCAAACCCAGTATAAGACTGATCTCAGTACAAAAATATCACAAAAATCAGAACAGAATTTTTTTCTGCTGTGCATTACATGCAGCAGAATGATTTGTTCACTGATACACGTGCTTTAATTATGACAGCTGCATTATAATCCTGTGAATTGAGAATCTTCTGTGGAATTCCAGTAGTGCAAGGCTAGGAAGAGGTGATCTTATGACCTTAGTTTGTGATCAAACAAAATGATTGTATGGGATCTGCATTTCAGAGAGATCATACACATCATTAATGACTAGTGTCAGGCACAACAAGCCCCACCCTCGCAAACATTTTACCTGATTTGCCTCATCTCTTATCATTGCGAAAACACATTTTTGGTGACCTTGACATTTGACTTACATTCACCAAAATTTTATGGGATCTATTCTGGACCACCTTGCACCTTTCCTGAAAATTTCATGGAAATTGGTCCAGTAATTTGCATAAAGTTGCTGACAAGCAAACAAACACACAAACCAAAAAAACCAAACAAAAAAAAACCCAATACTCCCAAATCCTCTTTGGGGTCGGGGTAAAAAGTAAACCACAGCACTTTCAAAAAGTTTCTACTCATCTGACATTTCTTTGAAATAGTCTGTTTATCAGAGTGATTATGATATGCCAATGGTTACTGCCACAGTACTGTGGGACAAAATATTGGTTTATCTACTGCCACAGAGCCAATCATGGATACTGTTCAGGAACTCATTAACCTCTTGTTGTCACAGAACTGTGGTGATATATGGTGTATACTTCAGTGCATTCTTTGGTGCATTTTGCTACCACAGTACTGTGGCAATTGATGGAAGAAACAACAAATTAGTGATGACATAGAATAGGAATTATTGTTCTAAATGGTCTGCACTTACACCCCACTTTTCCACCTTTGTGATGTTTAAAGTGCTTTACATAGCCTAACATTCACCAGTAGGCAGCTGCTGCCAGACCTACCAGGAGCAATTTAGAGTTCAGTGTTTTGCCCAAGGACACTTCAACAGGTGGAGCAAGGATTCAAACTACCAACCCTTCAGTTATTGGATGACCTGCTCTACCAACCGAGCCACAGCCACCCATATGCTGCTCTCTATGCTGTTTTATGGTGTTCTTTGCTACGTGCAATGAGCGAGATTAAGGATGGAGAAGGTGGGCGGAGCTACATGTTAGATGCGGCAGTGTGCCATGTGACTTCTCAGTTCTGCGTCAGTTCTGTGTTTTGAGTGCTGTGGTCCGAATTCTGTACTCTGTATGTTGTCCCAGTGGCTGATTTATACCAATGCTGTTTATATCAAATATTGGATTTACCTACCCTACCCATTTGAAAATCTTCAGAAAAAAACAAATAATTTAAAATAACCAGGAATTGAACCAAGTCTTTAACCTTGCAGTCCAAGACACTACCAGGTGAGCTAAATCTCTACTCTTCTGACATTTGACCTATTTGCTATCTGATTGCCTTGGTACTTTTCAAGATGTATTTTGTGCCACAGTACTGTAAACTAAAAAAAAATATATATATATATATATATATATATATATATATGTATAGCACTTATCACAGATACACCTCACAAAGTGCTTTACAGATTAAAAGGATGAAATAGCTGTTCACATATACTACTGTGTCGATAACCCCTTCACTATGATATTTTACAGAGTGTTGCACTATGGGTTCTAAACCAATAGGTGTATTACAATTTATTCATAAATATACTTAAACATCTGTCAACAATAAAGCCCATGGTTTTGGTGAAGTGTTTTGCCACTACTGAAGAAACGATTGACTGTTTGATTTAAACAGATGTCTAAGAGTTGTGCTGGTGTGAAATTGTTTACGATTCATTGATAGAAAACTCTGATGGACAAAATAGGCGGCCATAAGTTAGACCATTAATGGAAACACTTCAGCTACATGTACACCAAAATGCTGACTAATCTTCAGTTAATCTAGATATTGTTAAAATATTGTGGTAACGTTGGTCCAAAATTAAGTATAAATACAGGGTTTCTAGTCAGACAACAAACACCATCAAACACACGCACACAAACATACAAAAAAAAAAAAAAACTTGACAAAAACATAATTTGATATAATTTGCCTAAATTTTACAAAATGTGAGAAAATTGTGATTCAGATTATAGATAATGATTTTACCTCAAAAGGCTGCCATGTGACGTTTTGGCCATTGGAATGCCCAGCCTTATTCATGGAGCATTTAGATGTGTTTAACCTCAACCCCCGAGAATTGCCATTTTCAAAACTCAATGGAAATAAAAAGTGCTGTTGCCATTGCTTTGTGAGAATACTCTCATGGGAAAGCGTATGGGTTGCTGTTCAGGGTGGTAATCATATCACTTCAGAACTTAGGTAGCTCGAGTAGCATTGATTTTAAGCACTCCAAACAGCAAAAGCTTCAAGGTGTTTATACGACATGATGTGAGTGTTTATTCACATTTTAAAGAGGAATTAATTACGGATCTTGCTACTCCTGATTTAAAATCTCAAACGCTGCTACAGACTAGTGCAGATCACAGAATGGCATGAAGACGTAAAGAAAGAAGAACTGCAGCAAAGCAAGTTCCCCTCTTTCACTGAGATTTTTCTTTTTTTTTTGCTGTCTTGTTTCAATACCGTGTCTACAGCCACTCTGTCATGAAATCAGACCAAGTTAGGAGCTGACACTGTGACACATGCACTTGATCATGCTCCGTGCAACTTGCTGTATCGATCAGCCAAGCGGCGCCTTGCAGGTCCGCTGGGGTTTCACGACAGAAAGCTGACTCCTTTGAGTGAATTGATCATAGAAATGCATAAATAATAAAGTGGCATGTCATTCTGACTTCCTATTGATTTTCCCATTAGCAGCTGATTGATACAAGCTTTAAATGTCAGGAGCCTCTCATTGATTGTGAGGAGTCCATGCACTCACTTGGAATGTCATGTCACTTGTCCTGTGTGTGTGCAGCCTTCCATCTGGATGCACTAAATTAAAGGTCAACAGGTGCACAGAGTCACTGTGCAGCGTTTAGGCTGCATTCCCACAAGTGTTGATGCACTTCACTTCATTTGTGAACAACACCACTGAAGCCTCCTTGTGTCAAAGGTATGATTAAATAATCTAAAATGGTAAGAGACCAATCTAAAATTCGAGCAGTTGTGGGTAAATAGAGGCTGAGGACAGAAAATATATACATACAAAAACACAGCCTAAAGGGTATTTACAGCCCTCATTACATGTTGCAAAATTATCACCAAAAAAGAATGTTTTACAAGACAGTGTGTGAAATGTTTGGACCAATTATACAGTCCTAAAGTATGAACTGGTGGTCTTAGATTTCTTGCTTTGGCTATACAGTGGCACATTTGATATTTCCTTAAAGGTGATCTGAAATCTAAATGATCACTTTGTCTGTCAGTTTTTCGGCAGACCTGTTCTTCCTTAAATAATGCAGTCTGGTTTTACGGGGGTTCAAAAAGTAAATGGAACACACCCAAAGACTCGGGTTCACAAAACAAAACAAAAAAAAACAAGTAAACTCTTCTGCTATGCTTTAAAACCAAAATATCAAGGTTTGTCTCACCAATGTGCAAAGACACTGTAACTTCTCTTGAGGCTAATATGCCAGCTATTTTGTCAGTAGACGGGGGGAAAGCATTTGGGACGTGGAAAATTAAAAGTGTCTCCATCTCTCAAGGAGAAACCTCCTCCAAAAGGGCCACAAGCAACATGGGGTAAACAAAGTACCAACAAGCGTGTAATCTATCTTTATACATTTACTGTTGACTTTTTTTATAATTCTGAAGAAACTGCAATATTTGCCTAACAGCTAAAACCTCCACACAGTAGGATACTGAATTTAAGCCTCTCAAAGGACTGACGGAGTGAGGGTGATCAACAGAAAACCATGAGGGTGTTTTTGTATTCAGGGCAGAGCTGAGGGGCAAACAGAAGAAAGACCCATCAAACACGACCGTTCCTCTTAACCATGATGGTAACATCTTTTACTTAAGGCTTCATATTTTCTAAGTGTGTTGCCTTACTTTTATGAAAACAGTTTTTGCTAATGGTGTGCTGAAGAGCATAAACATCTGACAAAGCATGTCAGCAGGTATGTGCAGGTTAATGAAGCAGAGGTCCCTGCTTTGTCTGGCTTCCTTTGCCAGGATCATTTAATGATTCTCTTGCAGCCTATTTATGGTACCGCTTGGTGAACATAACAGAGGTTAATAAAGTAGAGGTCAACTCTTTATCACACCTGCCCACCACTGTTTTCTCCTCTCCTGCACTGTAACTCATATAAGCATTTCTCATTAATGATCTCCCCCACAGGGCCTATAGGGCGAGTAAGTATAAATGTACTGCGCAGAGTTTAATGCCTTGATTCCCATAGGCACGCTCGCCTGATCGTCAAATTATTCTGGATGCCATGGCAGGTATTTATTTCATGCTAATAGCTTGCATCTTACCGGAGGCTGGAAAACAAGTGTAGCATGTACACTACTCAGATAGAGCACGACAATACAAACTGGAGTAGTGAGTTTACTACTCTACATATAGGAGGGAGGGTGTGACACAAGCAGAAGTCAGTGTGTGTTATCGTGAGGGAGGAAGCATGGGGGGGGTGGGGGGTGACAGGTATGCGAGTGTGTCTGAAAGATGTTTAGCACTTGGAGTGTGTAAACACAGTTGTGCCTTGTAGAAGCTCATAATGTAATAACTGTGACTCTGTAAACATGCAGCAGAATAATCTGATAGAAAATACGAGGCAGACAGAGTATGCTAGGTTTATAGAATCAACATGTCCAACTGCGCTGTAGTGAGTGAAACCAAAGAGTTGATTTTGGCTTCTTACTACGCCAAGGCATGTACCAATCTCACTTTTTCAGTTCCGATGCAGTTTCCCCATAGAGAAAACCAAGCAGACAACAACAAAGATAAACACAGGCAAGTTACAGGCATTGACAGGGAATATCTTTTCTGTGCACTTGGTATATTTTCATGTAGGTTTGTGCAATAACTAAGCTGATCCATGGCTCCTTTAAGCACCAGGTCTGGTTTTGTAGTGTAGTGCAGACACGCACACACATAATGAGTATGTAAACATTTGTAAGTGGGAAAAAGTTGTATAATCAGCTTTCAGCATAATGTAATTCAAGAGGCCTAAGAGCACATGAAACTTTAAGTCCATTATTTCTGCTAGCTGTAGAAAATCCACCCTGTGATGCAGACTTTTGTCTAATCACAGGGATTTTCAGACAGGTATTGGGACTAAATATGTGATTGACAACTGTTAGTACCAATTGCTGACCAGATTCTACCAGATGCAAACTGGATGTGATTCTAATGCTGTACTTGGAAAACGTGCCTCAATTTTCCATAACAACATGAAACAATGCAAGATCATCTGCATTTAGATTTTTCTTTTTTTTTTTTTTGGACTGAGCAGAGAGAGCTGCTGAGAGTGTTTTCACCCATTTTTCAGCTCTTGCTAGGAACAGAAGCTGAACCAGGACATCACTTATTGGCTTCTGAAATGCCAGTAGGTTGTAAATTGGACATCCCCATGTGGGTTTTTTGCAATCAAAAATGACCATAATTGGACTAATGGAGGCAGAGAAGTTAGAAGTAAGCTAATGCTAAGTGCTAGTTCACTGACTCAGTATAAGAGTAAAGTTCAACAAGCACTGCAGAACAAATGCATTTTAGTCATTACAGTGGAGCCATCTGTCAAGAGAAAATGTCCAAGTCAGCAGGAAAGCGAGCTGTCACACAAACCTATCAGTCAAAGCCTGACACACTAGACATCAGCCTTCTCTTTAACCTGAGATCTGATTAAGGGAGGAAATGAATTGGAGGAAAACTTCAAAGATGGAGCCTCAGTTCACTTGTTTGAGATTTGAAATAAAATGGTTGAGACTAAAATGAGATGACATCGTCTATGAGAGCTAACTCAGTGGCCGTCGGTGCTGTTACAACTTTAAGATATTTCCATATTGGCTTCACTTTGGAGTTGAGGTCCTTGACCCTCGAGTTGAACGGATCTACCTGTTGGAGCCATTGTCACGATACCTGGTCCACCTGCGAGATCAATGCCTCCCTACTTCCTACGTACTCATGGTGCTTGTCAGTTCCCTATTGTCTGAACACTATTAAAGATGAAGAGAACTGCATGTTAAGCCAAATGGATTTGACATAGCCAGCATCAAAACTAAACATATAAGACAGCCTATTTTGTACTGACAATATAAAATCACAGACAGGAAAATGTATGTACCTGCACATCCCATTCCATTTATCCAGAGCAGGCTTCACAGAAGGGCTGCAACCCATGTGTGTTCACACTGAGTGAGAGGTGATCCTACACAAGACCGGTCACCACTCTGTCACATGATGAAGTACATTCCCACCTTCAGGCTAATTCTCCTGTCCTGCACCATACTGATGCGCTCTGTGCAGTGATACTAATACTGTGTGTAATACTAATCACACACTCCATACACTCTGATTAAAATCAAAAACTAGTGAAAATGCCAACATGTGATGCTGGCATGTTGTAAATTGATTACATTTTTTCCAGTGTTTGGAATTGAAATTCGGTCAAGGGCCTTACTTTGGGGATTTCAAAAGGTGATTAATGTACATCATCTGCCAGTCATTAAATTGTCTTTTAGTTTGAATAATCTGATGTTTAAGTCTTCATTATGTAGCTTTAAATGAGGATGATATTATCTACAAATACATAAAAGATGCACTAATTATTTATATCACTATACAATAGATAATACTGATAATATAAAAAGCAAATAGGAAATGATGGGTGATTAATAAGTGCAGTCAGGATGCTATTGGTGGGTGATACAGGGTGACTGATAAGGGGGTAACTGTGCCTTGATTCCCTTGACCAGCAGAGAAATTACTGGCTAATGTGCCGCTGAGCAAGGTTATTAACCCCCCCTCCATTTGCTCCCCAGGTGACAGCCCACCATCATGCATGTTTCAGCCAGAGATGAGTTGAATGCAGAGGGTCCACTTCAGTGTGCGTTGCATGTCTGCACGTAAAAGTATACTGACAAATCAGGTTTGTTAACTGAAATAACTGGCTTTAATGAGGAATCATAGATTAAATACAGCGGCATATTTTACAGTGAATTTGATGGTCACAAATTGAATACAGATTTTTTGCAATTTTCGTGACGTTCATGTTAGTTTCAAGTCCGGTGATGAACTAGCAACACATGAAGGGTGTACCCCACCTTCATCTATTACTAACTGAGACAGGCTCAAACATCCCCACAACCCTCTAATGAACCGAACAGATCAGAAAATTAAGGAATAAATAAATGAGCAGTTATCACTTATCCAGTTTTCAGTAAAGCCATCAATGAATTCCCAATAAGAGGTGGCATCAGCCAACTAACTGGCTGTCATTATTTTTCTGTTATCTAGAATTATAATACTGGTCTTTAAAAATACTATGTTGGTCGATTTTTAAAAAAAATTGGACCATTGTTGGTGTTGTGTGTCACAGCAATGGACAATCATTAAAAAGTAAAATTCTTGACATGCACAGGCATTGTGCTCAGATTAAAATCACACATTGTTTTTAATTCCTGCAGTAAAAGCTTCATTTGTCAAATCAGAGTGCACAGGCAGCATGCTTTCTTATTGGATTTCTACTTTGGTTTGTACTATATTAATGCTGCCATTTGTCCTTTCAACACTGCAGATTAAAAAGGGTTGTTGTGGTGATGCAGCTTCCACACAGCATAGTTCCATAACATATTTAAAATTAATGGATGCTCATACATCTCCTTGCTGAGGCTTCCTCCAGGATGTTTTTCCTAGCTCCTGTGAGCAGTAGACTTCCTTAATGATTGATGAATTGATCAATTTCTGGGTTATGTGAAGATGAAGAAAGAAGGTGATATAAAAGAAATCATCAAACCAACAATAAACAATCCATGGCAGTTCATTAAACCATATGAAAGCTACTGTCTTTGCATTTCCTTAATTGTTATGCACATTTATTCTATTACTATGAGTAAACTGTGTCAGAATCGTAAGTTGCACTGTACAGTTTTCAGGCATTAAAAGATGCATTCCCATATCTCGGTATCTGACCATTGAGCCAATGACAGATTGAAAAGCAGTGCATTAACCCAGGCAGAGCTTTTCTTTCAAATATATATATATATTTTTTTCTGAATAAAGAACAGGTTCATTTAGCACAAATATTTTCCTGTTGCACAGCTGCACACACACACACAGCTGGGAGCCACAACTACAGCCCAATCTCTTGGCCATTGATCAGCTCTGCTGGAAATGTGTGAAGGTTCAGTGCTTTGCTCAAAAGCACCTCAATGATTGTAATCTGAAAAACAAACAAACAAACAAAAAGATGCAGTTGTTACAACAAAAACGACCACATCATCCCCTGCTGCTTTGCCTGCTGCAGGCAATAGTAACTCTGGTGTTTGACAACCTACTGGGAGGTACATTTGTGGTCCACTACAGTTTGGACCATCTTTGTGTCTTTTTCTTTTACACATTTGAATGAAGCACATTAACATTCTATCTTAAAGTGTTATTTTTTTTCCTTACAGAAAGGCCTGGAGAATTATCTTGCACCAACCAGCACAACAGATAATTCATTACGTATTCTATGTGTTATGAGTTTCTATCTTTGTGTTTGCATGTTTGAATGTGGTATTATGTACATGTGAGACTTCTTCTTTACTGTATGTGCTTCCAGCTGAGCCAGGCTGTGCTTTGCTTTCCTCTGACAGGTTCCTTTGCATTTTTCTGGGCCAGCCTCTCTCATCAAAGTGATTAAGCAATTACACTGATTGTGCCGATGCTCAGAAGAACGAGGGAAGGACCCTCGAGTATTGAGTGCTAAAGCTTTCTTGGAGATAACGGCTTAATTTGTGCCTAATCAAAATAATGCCCGTTTTCTTAAATCTCCAACCTTCCTTCAGCAATGGGTGGCTCAGGGAATTGAGAAGGTATAGTTAGAGACCAGTGGAGATGAAGAAGTCCTGCAGGGGGCTTTTTCTAACTTAAATATAGTATTGCACACAGGGCTTATGCAATGTACTTGTATATTATTATCATCCAAGCCAATGAGGCTGCTCTTTTCATCCCATTGAAATAATAATTATCATATATTAGGAGATAACACAGTAATCTGAAAAAGATGATGCACACACAACAGCATGGAACCAGCTTCAAAATAATCAAAGAGTTTGGGAATTAAATCATGATGCAGCCCCTCTTCTCAATACTGCTGTGGGCATCAATAATGAAACATGAGTCTAGAGAGACCCTTAGATCAGAGGAACAGAGCTAAATGCATGGATTCCCTGCGTGTTATGTTCCTAACACACACACACATACACACGCACACACATGCACACACCCTCCTAAGTCATCATTTTCCCATTAGGCCGTTACAAATAGTAGGTCTTCTCTGTGTGGTGACATGTCTCCACGCG
This sequence comes from Ostorhinchus cyanosoma, assembly GCA_029814465.1. Classification (NCBI taxonomy): domain Eukaryota; kingdom Metazoa; phylum Chordata; class Actinopteri; order Kurtiformes; family Apogonidae; genus Ostorhinchus; species Ostorhinchus cyanosoma. The sequence goes on along the minus strand of JAPTYQ010124912.1, from coordinate 5,640 downwards.
TGCATTTCACCATGAAAAGATAGTCAGTGTCAGGAAAATTGAGTACATGCACATACACGGCTCACATCTTTGGGCACCGTGGATTGATCATCAAAAATTAATCTCTGGAGAACTTATATCACAACTGTGACGGAGCGTCGTGAATCTAGGCCTGGTAAACTGTGCATGTGCGGAGTGCGTGTGTGAGGCAACAACAAGAGGAAAGAAGCAAAGTGAGGGTGTGTAACAGAGAGAGTGGGCGAGAGGGAAAGACAGGAGCTCACCCCGGGAGGATATCTGGAGGTAGAGGCGGGGATCGGCGGCGCGTATTGCAGCCGTGTAACGATCCTCAATCCCGGGCACCTGCGCCTTTTTCTCAGGCATGAGCCGGACCCTGAGCCGACCCCCCTCTGCGCCGAGCCACCACTCCAGAATAGTTGTGAGGTCCATTTCCAGATTGAAAACAGGGGCCTCCTCATAAACAGACAGCCCCCCGCATCCCGTCCTGACTATATCCTCTCCTATTTCCACCACAACCTGGTTTGACTTCCTGCTGGCTTTAGTCAAACCCAATTTCAGAACTTTGGACAGCGGCCGCTTGTAGAAGAAGGGGAGCTGTCCATCAGCAGAGGTGTTCCTCAGGGCGGAATCCGCAGCAGACTTAACGTCCACAAAAGTAGATATGGTTTTCTGCAAAGGTATGCAGAGCATTTTTAAGTTTGCGCGCACCGTGTAACATCCGCTAAAAGTCTGGCAGTCGCCGTTCAGGGGTCTTTTTATGAACTCTGCCAGGTAATAGCGCAACAGGGAAGGGACCGCAAAATCCACAGCCAGGGTTTTCCTCTTGAGCCTGGAGTTAATGGTTTGGTTTAAGTCTCTTTTAACCCCGGTTTCCCCGCTGTTGCCGCCGCTGCTGCTGCTGCTGCTGACGTTGCCGAAGCCGGCGGGGTACAGATCCATCCCCGCCGTGGTTCTTGGCGAGGCGCACTGCAGCCCCACGAAAAATGCCGCAGAACAAACAAGCCAAAACCATATCCTGGTACCCATGGTGAAAGAATGCGAGTATTTCGTTTTTGGAAAAGCCTCTTAATCCTGTGGTTCTCCGTTTCCTCTCTGCTCTTGATGCATACGGCGCAAAATCAGAAAGTGCGAATCGATTATCCTGCAGGTCCTGCGCCTCCTCTTCGCCGGTGCGCACCCGTGGCAAGACGAGGAGAACTGGGTTTTACATTTGTTTGTCTGTGACTGTTGCCGTCCTCCCTTCTTCAAACGGAAAAAGTGCCATTTCCCCTCTGTACACGCACACGCAGACAGACAGACAGACAGACACCTCACAGACAATGGCTTTTATCGCCGGTGCTATAACCCAGCAGCTCGTTCTCTGGGACGCTGATTGATATGCCGGTCTGGTCCGCTCCTGTGGCTTTCAAAGACTCCCTGTCTCTTGGCACAGTTGTGACGGCGATACAAGTGGTCTCTCTGTCAGCAGTGGGATGCAGCGACGCGCGCTCTCTCTCTCTCGCTCTCTCTCTTTCTCTCTGCCCCCAGAACTAAATCGTGAATTCAGAACGAGTTTGAAGAACCGGAGCATCCATTAAACTTTAAAAATACAATCACATCTCAATTAAAACCTCGGCGGTGATCTGCGGGGTTAACTGTCTGCCAAGGATGTTGGCACTCACCGGGTCAGAACCAGCCGTGCCATGCCAACACATGCGGTAAAGTCATTCATAGATCGTTTTGACGTCAGTGTGCGCCGTTTTTTTCCTCTTCCCCAAACACCACTGCCCTGTGGAAAACCGTCAGCAGCGCAGGAGCCTCCGCTGTTGTGATGCGCCCTCAGCGCAGCCGTAACGCGCCTGTGTCTTCATGTGAATTACCAATGCCAGGAGGAGTAGTAATGGGGCTCTACTGTTAGTATCTGCTGTTTTTTTTCTCTTCAATTAATCACGGAGGTGGCTCGAGTGCGGAAATTGGTGTGTGTTGTCCCTGTTGTGTGCAAATGAAATAGTTTCAGAGGGAGGCCGTTTGGGTTGGAGCCCATTTGGCTTTGTTATGTGCTGGGGCCAATATGTTCTTAAGACATCAGGGAGCTGTCTTGCCATCTTGCCAGTTCATTTGCCACACAGCGCACCTCCTTAATTGAGAATCAAGGGGTCAGTGTTTAGGGCAGATGGGAAAAAATGCCAGGAACCCCCTCCGCTACCCCCCTCCTCCTCTTCTAAACACACACTCCACCTCTCCGTCTTTCGCTCTCTTTCTTGCTTTGATTCCAAAAACTTAACCGGATAAGACACCCGCTAGATGGCGTCAACACACCCTTATGTAGTTCACACGCATGAGATTCACTGACAAATCCATTAGAGCTCTAATTGCTCTGGAATGTTTTACTGTGTCACATTAGAGCCTTTATCTTTGGAGCAGGATTAGGGCCATGTGTGACATTTCTGTCATGAATAATTTATAAGTGAACCATAAAATGTCTTATAGGAAAAGTCTGAACTCTGAGATTACATTCAGAAATCTCATTGAATTAATTTCACGTTTACTCTTAAAAACCCTCTGCTTTCTGAAGTTAGATGAGGGTCATGTGACTGAGAATACACAGGTCAGCCTAATAACATATGCATTGTGTTTGATTTGGTTGCAGTAATGGGAATTTGGAGAAATAACTATCATTGTACAATAGTCACTTTGTCAAACACATGGACGATTATACAGTGGTTTATCATAAGGTTATTTACAGCCTATATTTGCATATCCAAACTGTGCTGGCATTTTCCCCATTACATTCCCCTTTGAGGCTCTTGACACTATTGTTTGTAAAATCATGGCTCTGGCTAAGGACTTTACAACTGTCGTTTATGTATGATGATCTTATCTTTGCCTCTTCAGCCTCTGTCTCCCTCCCATCTGCTGTTTTCCCACTCATGCAGAACATGATGCTACTCCTGAAAAAGTATAAACACTAGTGCACACTCTGCTGATAATAAAAGACAATGAGATAAAGACAAAAAAACTCATTCCTATGAAAACCTAACATCATCACATAGTTGCTGCATGCACTACCATAAACAGGAATCTGAGTGCTCTGCACTGCAGCTGTGCTTTGACCTACTCTGCCTTTATTATCACCGTCCCACAAATATAGTGTGTGATGTAATTCCATATTCATTGTTATGGTTATTTCTCCAGCTTGCAATAGAGTGGTTGCAGCTTTCCAATTGCACAAAATCAGCCCTTGCTTAGAAGAAATATACAGGTAATTGTCATTAATTATTCAAATTAAGAACCCAGCTCAACTGTTCAAGCTCCTGTTACAATATGACCCCATCCATTTTTACTAATCAACTGAGAATAGACAATCAATGGGCTAATAAACAATTCCAATCTTGTTACAAATACACCCACTACAACAGATTTTTTTTTCTTTTTCTGGTGAAGAAGCAGCCTGTTCCGTTCCTCAGGGTTCAACTGAAATGATAGTCGGGGGAATTATTAATATATTTATCTTTGATTAATCACTACCTTGTGCCTCCATAATTACTTCCCAATAATAGAACTGTCCTTTGTAGAAGTGATCCTTCTCTATTCTTTTTACCTGCTTCCATAATGTGTACTCTATTTATCATGACTGGACAAAGCTGTATTGGTTTATTCCTGATAGGAGTGCAAACACAGACACAGAAATGCCGAGGTGCTTTTGTGCTTGACGGTGCTGAGATGCCTGAAATTTTGCCAAACAAAACATGAAGCACCAACTGCACTATCATTAATTCCTTTCGTTGTCACACAGACAGACAATATTTCTGTCTGTCATCAAAATTATATAAGCATAGGAGGAAGAAAAGAGCAAAACATGATCTTCAGTCAGTTTGCATCATCTGCTCTAACATGTGACTGAACAGTGGCACAGTATCAGAGCCTGCAGCAGGGAAGACGTTTTTTCGTTATTCATAATGCATTCTACCCAATATCTGAACACATTATTCAAGGTAAGTTGTTTTATTCATAGAGAACGAGAGAAATCATAAATGGTGTGGGAGGGACTGAGGCAGGTATGGAGAGAGAGAAGGTGGGAGAGACAGTGACAGAGACACTCTGAACTCCATTCAATATCTAATTTGCAATGCTGTACTCACAAATGGCAAACGGCCGCATAATGTTACCTCGGCTCCTCCATTTCTATGCATGGTATTGTACATCAATACTGGAGATTCTAGTAGGTAATTGCTTCAGTTGAGGTGTGCCTGTGCACCCAAAGTTTCTAGAGTGCATGGGACTATATGCAAGTTTGATCATTTGGTTGCAGAAAGAAATGAACTGTGGAAATGGTGTAACCATTCACTGAAACAAGACAATATGTGAGGTTATTAATAATAGATTAAACACACTGGTAATGTTAGCCAAATAGATTTTTAACTATCAGATCTCACAGTCAAGTATTTTGGCTTAAATTCCATTTTTCACAGTAAATTGATTTTGATGAACGGATATTTATGTGCATAACTGAGTTCCAGATGAATTCATTTTCTCACTGCAGGATCTATTCACAAAAAGACAGAGTGGGCAGAAGCCTGTATGGCTACGTATGGACTAAGATGAACGGCACTTCGTTAACAGCTATTGCTGAAATCCTGGTAATAGCCATGCACTTTGAAAGCCATTTACCAGACCGCCAAGGCGAACATAATTACTTTCTGATTGATCACTCATTTCCACTTTTCAGCCCTTATGGAGTAAAATGAACCAAAGCCTGGATATCCATTACCCACAATGCTGTGAGCTTTAAGCATGCTTACCAACTACTGTCTACTTCATCTTGACCACATTTGGTATCCAACACACAGGTCAGCCCACGGAAAAAAAGGTTGGTGGGGGAATGGCAGGGTGATAAATTACAGACAGATACGTTCTTACAAAGACCCCCACCCCCCCCAACCTCCACCCCCATTAAGCACCACTTTTCATGGTGCGCAGCAAACCTCATAAATCAGCACCCGAGTCCCCACAACTACCAACCGTTTGAGCCAGCATCACCGTACTTCACAAGGCCTGGTCCATTCACTTTCTGCATGTTTTATCAATGTTCCAAAGTTGGTCGCCACAGAATCACAGATGAATGAAAAAAACACATGCCTCTAGAATTGTCAATATAGCACTGCATGCCCTTTTCTGCCCTTTCACAGTAATTTTTTTTATATTTTTGTGTTTCTTGCTTCTGTGTATGTACTGCACGCATTTGGGATGATTGAGGAAACAGCTGCCGAGTCTCAGGGATTCAAGCTATACCCCAACGATGAGGCAGTCGCACTTCCTTTAGCATTCCCACCTCATGACATTTTTCTCTTAGTTCCATAAATCAAACTCCAGGACCTGCCTAGCTGAAGAAAAGAAGTAAGGCTTTTAAAAAAAATGGGGAGGGGAGACGGAGGACCCTCCTTTTTCACAATGTCTTCAAGATTTGTAGTTTCTTGTTGACAGCTGTAATAAGAGTTTGAGATCTCCTATGGTGTACGTTCACAGGTGCAGGGGGTAAACTTTTGATAAGTAGCAATTCTCTGGGTAGTGGACTTGAAAAATATCAGCCTTTTAGTTCTGGTCTGCTGAGCCCTCTGCATGGCCAGTGCTCACATTAATCATTGCACTGCAGGGTGGGTC